>JAOTOM010003372.1:37500-151837 GCA_034440615.1 Ashinkailepas kermadecensis | reverse complement strand
GCCAAGGCGACGCGTGCCTTCCGATTGGCTTGTTGCTTTCGCGCCGAAAGACTCCCGGCCGCGGAAGTGTGGGAATAAAGCTGGCCGCGGGCGGGCGTGCGGTCCGCCCGTGCGGGTTGGACTGAAAGCTGTCATGCGTGTTTTGCAATTCGGACTCAGCGACTACATTGGTGGCAGCGGTCGGATTGACAGCTTTCGGATCGTCTGACTCGTACGACGGAAGCCTGATGACTCGATTGAGCGTTGTGGCGGACTGAGGAGTGGAGAATTTGCGTCGTCTGAATTCCGTCGTAACGGAGTGTAGTGATACTTAGGACTTGGCCCGGTGTGACGCGTGAGTGCAGCCACTTACACAGAAGGATTGCGTGCAAGTGATGAGTTTGGGTGTCGCGAGCAAGATGTACGGCGATTGCAAGATGGTGGCCCTGCCAGATACAGGTTCTGGTGAGAGTGCTGTTGTCGCCTAGCAACGGCAGACTAGCAGGCGCCTCCAGTACTCGTCTGCGCGCCAGCTGATTGAGATGACGTAACGACTCCGCGTAGCAACGTGGCATCTCGAGGACACGGCTAAGGCCCTACACAGAAGGACTGACTCGCAACTCCTGCGTGCGATTCTCAGCGTCGGAACCGTGAGTGCCCAGGACAGGCATTGGAGGGTCTGCTCGCGTCGGGAGCGAGTACTTTTGAGGATGCAGTGGCAAAAGTACGTCACGTGTGCAGTGTCGCTCGGCACGTGATGCAGCCGGTGCGCCAGATGGCTGCAGGGGGGGTCCAGCCTGAAGCGTCAGCTGTTGCTCGGTTAGAGAAGAGGATAGCCGAACTAGAGCTCCGAGTCCGGACTGGACTCAGGTGACTAGGGATGCAGTGCCTGGATGTACAGCTGGCGTAACAGACACGCCAGCAGGACGCGACTTGAGTGTGGATGATGCGAGGCAGGGCTTCGGGGAGCCGCTTGCCCCGGTGTCCGGGGTTGGGTCACCCGCACCACCCGTTCGATGTGGCATATTCCGAACAGCGTGTGCTGGAATCTGGAGGCGAAGGGGGTTCACATCCTTCTTCCGGAAGCACCGCTCTCGGAACTCGCATCGTTGGGGAACGTGGGGATCTCGGCGCGGATGCGTTAGCGGCTGGTGGTGACGACAGTAACAGCGGCGATCTGGGTCGCACCCAAGCAACTTCCGTTCAGAGGGAAGAAGTGGATGGGTGCCCCGCTGTCAGGAGATAATCGGCGTTGACGGGCACTACGGTTAGCTTAGGAATAGAAAGCCCTGATGTTGTCCCATCCGTGGATGGAGTGGGGTCAGAGACAGGTCACCCCGGGCCTGGACTTCCTCCGAGTGTACCGCCAACTGTGTTGCGACGATCGAGTCGGGTTAAGCGAGCTCCTGGTTGGGTGTTGTTAGAATAGTCGTTAGTTACTAGTGTACGAATTGTTGTTAGAACAGTCGCTGGTTACAGTGTAAAACGTGTGTGATGTGAGCACCTGGTAGCGCGATGTTAGATTAAGATGCTAGTGTACGAATTGTTGTTAGAACAGCCGCTGGTTAGTGTAAAACGTGTGATGTGAGCACCTGGTTGCGCAATGTTAGAATAAGATGCTAGTGTACCAATTGTTATAACTAGCGTTGGGCGGAAAATGAGGATCCCGCCGGGGATGCGTAAGTAGAGGGGCGGTTTGTTTCGGGTCTACACCACATTGTGAAACTGTGTAATGTCTGTGCGGATTGTGGAACGCTTGTTGGGGCGCCTATGGCGAGTGCCAGATGCCTTGTGCTGAAATCTAGTGCGTACCCTATTAAGACTTGCGACGGTCTTGCGCAGTCGTGACATCAGTCTTTGTGTTGCGGATAAACCCGTTGCCATACTGCTGACGACCACTTGTGGCGATAGTTCGAACAGCGTGGCGATACATCGTGTGCCATTTCGCTCCGGTGTCATGTCTTAGTCGTGAGTGTTGGGTGCGTGGGCACTCCTTTTTTCAAGGTGTATGGTGTAGACGGATGACGTCATGGTCCCGCGCGTCGCCAAGGCGACGCGTACCTTCCGATTGGCTTGTTGCTTTCGCGCCGAAAGATCCCGGCCGCGGGAGTGTGAGAATAAAGCTGGCCGCGGGCGGGCGTGCGGTCCGCCCGTGCGGGTTGGACTGAAAGCTGTCATGCGTGTTTTGCAATTCGGACTCAGCGACTACATATATAATGAAAAATAACATACAATTATCAATAAATATTAATGCAACCTAACCTAGCCTACGGATGTTCGACGGCCTAACACCTACCGATGTTGAATCACTTAAACGCACTAATATTGGATTACTTAAAACCTACGGATGTTGGATTGCCTAAATATGATTTTAAAATGTGATTTTAAAAACAAATTGCAGAGGACTGTCCATAATAGCCAATGCACGTGGAGGGCATGTATCGTGAAATAAATAAATAAATATATAAATAGGAAGACGTGAGCCTTCCACAGCCGCCGGCTGCCAGCGACCATCGTGCAGACAACGGGTCAGGCGTGCACGGTCAAGTTGGCGGACCGCCGATAGGTCATTCACATAATGACCAGATCAGGTCGCGAGTGATGCCGTTGCTGTATCCGTTCCCGAAGCCGTCCCGTCGGCTCCTGCGACGTCATTTGCCCGAGGGGTATCTCAGCTGAGGCCACCATCAGTGGTAGCCCTACCTGCGGGCGTGTGTGTTCCCTTGCCGCCCCAGTTCAGTATATAACATATATATATATATACAAATACACAAATATATATATTACGTGGGCTATATGGGGCCTCCTGTCGGTGGCGGGTCCAGGGAGGGAAGTTGGGGCATGTGCCCCCTCCCCCATGAAAGGTGGCGTCCCTTCGACTAGGAAAATGCGTCCCTCCGCGAAGGCTCGAGTGCACCCCAACACCCTCGAATTTTTCAGCCACAGGCGCCTCTCGGCAGGAAAGGCACCCATCAAGCTACTTTCGCGGTGGCGCCACTCCAAACACGTGTCCCCTCCCCAAGATGACAATTCCTGGACCCGTCCCTGCCCCTTGTGGCAGCTATTGGTTTCCTGTAGCTCTTATGAGGACAGAGAGCCTCCTAGTGCGGTCTAGGGGCGGTCAGATCATTTCAGGCGGTCTTCTGTGGTTACGTTTCGGAAACTCTCCTGCCACTGAGGGGAAGAAGCTAAGGCGCCTTAGCTTAGCGAAGGCGCACTAAGGCCCGCCCCCCCCCCCCCTGTCTGTCCTTTCTTTCGCTCTTGAACGGGGGTGACAACTTGACCAGCTAAAACGGACGGTAGAGGGAGCCTACCAATATCGGGAAAAATCCCAATATTTTGGAGTCACTTGATGGTCAGCCTGCCGGAAACGGCACATTGTTAGGCAGGAAGATTGTTACTGGGTCATTTAGGATACATTTTGCTGAAGCTGAAGAATAGGTATTTCAATTGGTATACGTCAAAGTGATCTATATTGCCATAAAACATTCAAGAGAGCGTAGAGAAAAACGGTAAAATTGCATGTAAACCAATGGTGAAGGGAAGCCTTCAAGCCCGCTACCAAACCAACTTCGAGGGGGGCCCGATTCATATTTCCTATATTTCCAAAAGTTTTGCCTGTTGATCTTGGCCTGTATTAAATGGCAGGCTAAAATGGAAAATAAGTTTTAAAAATATCTTCAGATGTTTTTGCAGTGCAAGTATGTAGGTGGGTAGGTTCTCAGTATATAATTTCCCTGGAATATGTAAGTAATTGCAATGAGTGTTAGCCTGGTAGCCGGTAGGTATATTGCGCAAGGTATGGGTGAAAACTGTGAAGCTGGAGTAGGTGGCCTATTCCATTGAAATGTCACTGGAATTTGGTATTGAGCCTTCAGCCATTGTCTTGTAAGAATAGCATTCATTATTAGTTAATGAGACAGGTAAAATACAGACAATGGCACCAGATGATATTTTTGATGATTTCTGATTTTGATGATATGACATTTTTCAAATATATCACCTTATGCCATTGTAGATAGTAAGAATAGCATATAATGACATTTTACACACTGTCTTTGACTGTGATACTCCAGTTCCAAATTATCCAGACTGCAGAGGATGGCACATTCAATGTGATCTTGTCTGTCTAGGGCAGGCTGTTACTGGTGTTCCTGGTAAACAGATTAAGATGGAAGTGTTTTGTGGCAACTAATGGTGGTGATGAACATGTGGGATGTACCAGACTGAAAACGAATGAGTTCCAACAGCCATGGAAAATGGAAAAATTTGTGTTTTAAGGCAATTTTTGACTTCTTGGAATATCTTTTTATAAGCTTCTTTGTGTACAACTTGTATAGTGGATGCCTTGAACTGCAATAATACCCAAAATGTAACAACAAACTCACTTGCAAGACAACCAGATACTTCATCTGCCTGGATGTGCCTATAAAGTTTGGAATCTGAATAAAGGGCATATGCATTGCAATATTCAATTATTGGTATTCTTCAAGTATTACCCCTCAGACTTCCTTTATCTCAACAATGTATCCAAGCCGTCATCAGCTGACTGCCAGTCAGCTGTTGGTGATGTCACTCAAACATACCGAGACACCCGTTGGGTGCACTGAATGACCCAAGGGCGTCACCAGGAATATTTATAAGGGTTAGGTTGGGTTAGGTTATTGTTAGGTTAGGTTAGGTTAGGTTATTGTTAGGTTAAGTTAGGTTTTCACCATGATGAAATAGAATCTGCACAACCTCCCCCTAGCAGGAAATGCCTTGTGCTGTATCTAGAGTGCCATCTCAGCCACCACCCATCAAAGGAAAATGTCCTGTGAAGCCCTGAATATATACCTCTACAACTGCTTCGTAGACATAAATTTGTTCCTGACACCCATGGATTAAGTCCACATCGACCCCTTATAAATATTCCTGGTGACACCCTGGGATCATTCAGTAAGTGTTGTTTCTGTATGTTTGAGTGACGTCACTAACAGCTGACCGGCAGTCGGCTGACGGTGACTCGGATGCATTGTTGATATAAACAAAGCGTGAGGGGTAATACTTGAAGATTACCCAATTATTTACCTATGGAATGTGGCCTCAAACTAGAAAGTCATCTACAAATTGTGTTGGTAACAATGTGCCCAAGGACTTATAACTTTATAATTGAGAACTGTATATATTTATAATTTTAAACTCAATTTTGTATGTTCCTTTCTTTAGAATTGTAGGCCAGGATACCTGGATTTCAGTGCCATTTTCCAAGAGCTAATCAGCTAGATGTTTTTTAGATTGCAGATAGGATCTGCCACCCTGAAACATTGCATCTGATTGACTCTCTGGGGTGCATGCTGAAAAAGACTGCTGATTTTAGCCATTATGCTACTCTAGCACCTTCATGGCCACTGGAGAACACATGTGGTTGGATGAATGTTCTATCAACACAGCATATTTTAAAAGTCCTACTGGGAGAGGATGGGAGAGATTAATTCCCAAAATATAAATTTCACAAAAGAAAAATGTTCTGTTGATTTAACAAACTTCTGGTGTTATGTGTACCTTAGTGTTTTCAAGTTGTGGCAATCTTGTGTGACTATTTTTCTCATCTTGCATATCTTGGCATGCACCAATGGCATATGTCAATTTGCATCCAGGGAAGCAGGAAATGTATTTAAGTGGGTCTAAACCTAGGCTATTTGTTTATTTCACCAGATTTCAACCAATACATTTTTCAAAGGTTCCATTTATAGCAATATTATTAGTGACAATCTAATCTTTGTGTGGAGGTCACACAACCTCCCAAAAATATACTCAGAACTGGGGTGCTGGTTTGGTGTCTTGGTGCAATTGATTTTTTTGGGTGTCTCCCAGTGTAGGATTTCCATATTTTTTTCTTGGTAGTGGAGTACATAATTTTTAACTGGAGTACAAAATGTCGAGCTGGAATACAAAAATAGCAATGCACTTGCCGACAATTAACCTTGTTTTAATGGGGCCAAAAACCAATGTTAGCATTGTATGCATAAACATCTTGGCAAACATCCATGTCCAAAATTTTGCTGCAGTAAAAAAAATGAGGAGTTGTCCATAATTAGGTAGCATTGCTTTAATGGAATTACAAATCAATGTTAGCATTTCATGCTGATACATGCTCAACAATTACACGTTTTACCACACCAGAATTTTACATGGGACACAAGTAAGACTCACTGGGCAATAATGTAGTGCATCATGCCTTGAACCCTTTTCAAAAATGGGAATAACTTGTGAGGTTTTCTAACTATCAGGAAGACTTCCAGTAGAAAGATGAGTTTAAAATGATGAAAATGGTTTTACAAGCTCCTCACAGCAAGATACAATTAACTGGGGGTGGACCCCATCAGTGAACCCTGGGAGGGATGGCGGGCACCACAAGGAATTGAAACCCATGACAACTGCCGAGCCAAGGCTTTACACCATTCCACCTTCACCACCAACCTCTGCACCAGGCAAACAAAACCTTCTGGCTGATCTATTTACAACAGGGGAGAAAACCAGGCGTGGCAAACACCACAGCCAACCCCTACTTCTCTGAACAATGGTCTCTATCGTGCGCCACTTCCTGCCACACTCGCCAGTGTGATCCAAACTTATGGAAATACGAATTCACATCTCATGATGACAATCAACAGAGAGTGAAACCGAATGGGCACACTTAGCTATCACTGCCAGTACACATTTGGGTACCCACACCACAAACCTAAAAAATAATCAAACCACAAACACTCACCAACTCCATCAGCCCATCCTTCCCAACAGTTATGTCAAAGATGTACTGGAAAATAGAGCCGGATCCGATTCGCTTACCCCAGCGGTAGAACTACGGCGGATCACCGGGCCGGCAGCAGATGGGTCGGAGTAAGATTGGAACAGGTATTACAGACCCTTCACCGACACTGATGAACTCCAAATGCAGTTATATTTCAAGGCGCACAATTTATCTTAGCACAGATTTCAAAAATATTATTGGACAGTCATTCATAAGTTCACAAATGGCATCGGTTTCTTGGTGTTGTCACCTCGGAGAACTTCATTGCTCCAAAGCCACTTTGAGGAAATAAAAAGTGACTTTTTTGCATTGAACAGGCTCATGGTGTCTAAAAAAGTTGTCTCTTTAACAAAATGACCTTTGATTGCACATTCAAAGCATCTTAATTGCCAAACGAGGCCTGAAATATTTACTCTGGCGATACCAAGTACCGCCAGTTTTGCCAACTAGGGATATTTGTACTTCTTGCCGATCACTCAGAATAATCAATATTGAATAAATGTTGATTAATATAAATGCATAATATATAATAATAAATATTGATAAATATTGAATAAATATTGAATAAATATTGAATAAATATTGAATACATATTGAATTAAATATTGACGATATTGACACAAAAGTAGGATCTTCTCACATAACGTCACATGCCGCCAGTTGTAACTGGACAGCGGAGACGTTTTTAGCGCAACACCGAGAAACATGTCTTGGTATGGCATGCTATACAGGCTGTACGCATTTCAAAGTTTTGTTATGGTCGACAGGGATTGTTGGTGAGTGGGTGCATACAGACTGCTGAAACTGCTAGTTGTTTTCAGGTATGGACTTAGAGTGGTAGAACTCAACCAAACAATGTTGTTCTTCCTTTTCCCTTCTGGAGTACAAAATATTTCAATTTGTCCAGTCACAATCCTGGAGTACAAAATTTATTGGTATGCATAACACCAACAAATGCCAGTTTTTCCAACACTGCTCCCTCAGCTTGTTTTAGGTCCTCATGCTATCCCTGGGACTGACATTCTTTGAGGTCCCTGGTGTATTTTCAGGACCTCTAGTGGGATTTTGTAGTCACCCTGTGTCTTTATTTGGCTCCCTATTGCATTTCACTGTTTTCTGCAGGATCTACTGTGATTTGGAGGGCTCAGAACATTTTCTGGATCTCAGTATGCTATTTGGGCCCTGCTATGGTTATTTTGGGCACCAATGTGTTTGCATAAATTATAAGCATGATCCTCTGAGGCATGCATTTGACATCCCAGGTGTGAAGCTGCCAAGTTTTGCAGACTCAAAATGACCAAGGCAGTGCAAAACTTGTGCCCTAAAGCACAAGTTTTGCAGACTGACTGGAGAGCATCTATCTATCAGCCAATATCAATGAATGTTGAAGTGTATTTGTGAAATCTACCAGTCTAAACATGACAGGGATCTGGATGGTGAACAGCCATGAAGAATGTCCTATCATTTGATAATATCAACTTGAATTTGTCCACCATTCACACAGCAAAATTATATTGTTTGCCATCTGGCACCATAATCCAGGCCTTCTTGGATTCCTACTGTCATTTTCTGCAAGTGCTTATTTTTCAGTTGGCAAGCAAAATAATACCAAAAGCAGGCTTGGAGTCAGGTAATATGCAGACACAGCAGTAATAATGGACATGGCAGACTCCACATATCCATACTGCAGTCAGCATCTGCAGTGACGGGGCAGTGGGACATGCAGCCAGACAGGGAACCATAGGATGATGGAGCCACATGTGCCAACTTATAGGTTCTGTGGCATATTTGGCCCCTGGATGGCACCATGGTGAGACCATGCAACTCCACCCCCTTTTGCTCCTGCTGAATTTGTTGTCACTTTGCTGACTCCCTGGGTGCACATAATTGATTTTTAATGGTTTGAATTAGTGATATCGTGGCTTTGTGGACCAGAGTCCTATTGCTCAACACAGTTTGTTGCTAGAACCCTGACCCCACCACCAGATACATGAATTCCATTTGCATGGCAGAATGTTTACCGAGAGTTTAGTGCGCTGCCAATCACAATGCACCAACACGGCCACACCGGTAGCTCGTCCCCGGCCTTATTGGGCCAGTTGCCAACTGATCCTCCCAGCCAGGGGCTAAATAGGAGCACATGAAGCAACTCGAACCCTGTCTTGTCAGGGCAGGGAGACCAGTGCAGGCCAGCCCTCTCACCAACTCAGCTATCAGGACTGCAAATCATATGGGATTCTTGTAGACTTCTGTATTTTATTTTCCAGTAATTTATACTACTGATATTCTGATTAAAATCAAGCATCCTGTTGTTCCAATATTTTGTTATTGTCCTCTTTCTCTCCCCCAGATGAAGTGAGCTGCCACTAAATACAAGCAAGATGTCTGAGATACAGCTTCTTTTCTTTGACACTTTTGCCCATGACACCGGAATGGTAAGTCACTAACCATGACCATCCATGATGATCTATCCATCGATGGAGTGGTGTTTTTTGTGTCGCCTGCTCTGCTTATGCATAAACACAATGAATGTAGTTAATGGTGAGCATGTATTCTGGAATTATGAACATGTATTCTGTACTCCAGAATTCTGGAGTTCATTTGGACTTAAACTTGGTGAAGCAAACCATGCTTAAGCTTTACATAAATGTTCATATCTATGAATATCCTGCCACAAGCTGTGCATGCCCATATGATAACGTGCTTTAGGGGTATATGTATGGCTATAAATAACCTGCCACAAGGTGAACATGAAACTATGAATATGAGGAAGATGTGCATAAGCTGCATGTGAAATGTGTGAACCCATATGAAAATATGCTTCAGTTCTAGACATATGTTTATATGTATGAATAGCTTGCTACAGACCTGGTTTGTGTGATAGCTTTCATAGACAATGTGGTATCACATTCTTCCTCAGGACCTAAATCTGGACCTGGTGAACTTCAATCGTGAGGTGTTCATCAGTGAGATCCGCATCATTCCACTGGGGGCACGTGTCAGGGCTGACTTCCCTGGCGGAGACAGACTCGGGTCAGTACCTCCTGTATCATCTCTCAGGGGGTGGGTGAGTGCATCAGCAAGATCCATATCATTCCACTGGGGGCATGGGTCAGGGCTGACTTCCCTGTCAGAGACAGACTCGGGTCAGTACCACCTGTATCATCTCTGATGGAGTGGGTGAGTATATCAGGGAGTCTGTTAGTAGGTGGTTGTGTATCCAGCAAATCTCCAGTGTCATCCATTGGCACAATGTTATTGCATATCATGGCTGGAAAAGCAGCCTCCATCAACAGAAGAGCTGTCAATGTGAAAGTGATGTGCTCTCAGGCCAAATAACCAGCCAACTAAGTCATGTAAAAGACATGAGAAATGGTTTTAGAAGCACTTTTGTTGAACACTGCAATGTATAACATCAGTGTTCAGCAAATGATTTATAATGATAATAATGACAATGAGGGCAATATCTGCTAGATAGTTGGGCATCTGCTGCTCGTTACTTGCTCCGAAAAAAAACAACATAAAACATCACCTGCTGTTCCAGTGCTACCAACCCATCGGAGTTCCTCCTAGACTTCTTCGTGAACGATCTCAGTAAGCCGGGTGTGTCGGCGTTCCAAAAGCTGGGCTCGATCAACTATGACCAGAAGGGGAAAATCCTCCTGGAGTTTGACAGCAAGGTAATACACTTTTTACACTTCTGCCTTCGTGTATCTTTGGCTGTGTTGGCCTGCTGTGTGTTCCGTTCGGTGTACGCCAATCGTGAACGTGTTGTCCATCGTTGAGCGAGGCAGGCACTGTCCGTCCAGACGGCATGTGCTGCCGACGCCGCAGATTGTCAGTGTTCAGATTATGAGGACGGTCAGGGTAGGGATGTCCAGGGAGCGAAGCATGGTCGCAACAGGTCGAGTTGCCAGTTTGTTCCATTGTGCTTCAACCGGCCACGACTAATGATTGGGAGGACAATGCTGCCCAGGCAACAAGACCAGCAAGAAGGAGGACAGCAATGTCCACAATGCTCCCAGGATCATTCACGTGTTGCGAACGTCAACAAGAAGATGTTCGTGCATAGTGTTTGTACCCGTTATGACAATAATCCGCATGCAGTCATACAGAGATCGCGTTTTTCTGTGGAATACTGACGTGTTATCCGCTCGAAGTAGGGGTGTTTTTATTGCAATTGAATGGAAAACACATTTAGTTATCTTGTTTGTTTGTATTTCGGGATTCTGTGGGTATTCGGTGATCACAAATGGTCTAGTTTTTGCTTTCATGATTTCGTCATTGTTGCTTCTTTCAGAGTACGGCGGAGTTTCCATATTCCAATTCAATCGAGTTGTTTGGGGCCGGTGGAGCTTATGCTGTTTCATGTGCGTCGGAGTGGCCCAAAAGTTTTCTTTTTTGGACGGGGCAAAATGATGTTTGGGACAATTGTTCCCAGTCACCTCCGTAAGGTTAATGCTTAAAGTAGGAGAAAATTGTGGTGTGCAATTCGTCACCCGCCGGCACCAGCAGAGGTGACTGGGAGGTGACGGTCACGGTGTGTGTGGTGCGGCACCAGCAGAGGTGACGGTCACGGTGTGTGTGGTGCGGCACCAGCAGAGGTGACTGGGAGGTGACGGTCACGGTGTGTGTGGTGCGGCACCAGCAGAGGTGACGGGGTCACGGTGTGTGTGGTGCGGCACCAGCAGAGGTGACTGGGAGGTGACGGTCACGGTGTGTGTGGTGCGGCACCAGCAGAGGTGACGGTCACGGTGTGTGTGGTGCGGCACCAGCAGAGGTGACTGGGAGGTGACGGTCACGGTGTGTGTGGTGCGGCACCAGCAGAGGTGACTGGGAGGTGACGGTCACGGTGTGTGTGGTGCGGCACCAGCAGAGGTGACTGGGAGGTGACGGTCACGGTGTGTGTGGTGCGGCACCAGCAGAGGTGACTGGGAGGTGACGGTCACGGTGTGTGTGGTGCGGCACCAGCAGAGGTGACTGGGAGGTGACGGTCACGGTGTGTGTGGTGCGGCGACGAGCACGGTGTGACTGGGTGCGGTGACGGTCACGGTGTGTGTGGTGCGGTGACGGTCACGGTGTGTGTGGTGCGGTGACGGTCACGGTGTGTGTGGTGCGGTGACGGTCACGGTGTGTGTGGTGCGGCACCAGCAGAGGTGACTGGGAGGTGACGGTCACGGTGTGTGTGGTGCGGCACCAGCAGAGGTGACTGGGAGGTGACGGTCACGGTGTGTGTGGTGCGGCACCAGCAGAGGTGACTGGGAGGTGACGGTCACGGTGTGTGTGGTGCGGCACCAGCAAGGTCACGAGGTGACGGTCACGGTGTGTGTGGTGCGGTGACGGTCACAGGTGACGGTCACGGTGTGTGTGGTGCGGTGACGAGTCACGGTGACGGTCACGGTGTGTGTGGTGCGGCACCATGACGGTCACGGTGACGGTCACGGTGTGTGTGGTGCGGTGACCAGTCACAGGTGACGGTCACGGTGTGTGTGGTGCGGTACCAGCAGAGGTGACTGGGAGGTGACGGTCACGGTGTGTGTGGTGCGGTGACCAGCAGAGGTGACGGTCACGGTGACTGGTCACGGTGACGGTCATGGTGTGTGTGGTGCGGGACCAGGTCACGGTGACGGTCACGGTGTGTGGTGCGGTGACGGTCACGGTGTGGGACGGTCACGGTGTGTGTGGTGCGGTGACGAGTCACGGTGACGGTCACGGTGTGTGTGGTGCGGTGACGGTCACGGTGTGTGTGGTGCGGTACCAGCAGAGGTGACTGGGAGGTGACGGTCACGGTGTGTGTGGTGCGGCACCAGCAGAGGTGACTGGGAGGTGACGGTCAAGGTGTGTGTGGTGCGGTACCAGACGGGTGACTGGAGGTGACGGTCACGGTGTGTGTGGTGCGGTACCAGCAGAGGTGACGGTCACGGTGTGTGTGGTGCGGTGACGGTCACGGTGTGTGTGGTGCGGTGACGGTCACGGTGACGGTGCACGATGTAGAGGTGCGGGCACGGTGACGGTCACGGTGTGTGTGGTGCGGTGACGGTCACGGGTGACGGTCACGGTGTGTGTGGTGCGGTGACGGTCACGGTGACGATCACGGTGTGTGTGGTGAGGTGACGGTCACGGTGACGATCACGGTGTGTGGTGCGGTACCAGTCAGTGTGTGTGGTGCGGTGACGGTCACGGTGTGTGTGGTGCGGCACCAGCAGAGGTGACTGGGAGGTGACGGTCACGGTGTGTGTGGTGCGGCACCAGCAGAGGTGACTGGGAGGTGACGGTCACGGTGTGTGTGGTGCGGTGACGGTCACGGTGACGGTCACGGTGACGGTCACGGTGACGGTCACGGTGTGTGTGGTGGTGCAGAGGTGACGGTCACGGTGTGTGTGGTGCGGCACCAGCAGAGGTGACTGGGAGGTGACGGTCACGGTGTGTGGTGTGGTGACGGTCACCAGTGACGGTGACGGTGGGTGTGGTGCGGTGACGGTCACGGTGTGTGTGGTGCGGTGACGGTCACGGTATGTGTGGGGGTGACGGTCACGGTGACGGTCACGGTGTGTGTGGTGCGGTGATGGTCACGGTGTGTGTGGTGCGGTGACGGTCACGGTGTGTGTGGTGCGGTGACGGTCACGGTGGTGACGGTGACGGTACGGTGACGGTCACGGTGTGTGTGGTGCGGTGACGGGCAGAGGTGACGGTCACGGTGTGTGGTGCGGTGATGGTCACGGTGTGTACAGGTGCGGTGACGGTCACGGTGTGTGTGGTGCGGTGACCAGCAGAGGTGACTGGGAGGTGACGGTCACGGTGTGTGGTGGTGCGGTGACGGTCACGGTGTGTGTGGTGCGGTGACGGTCACGGTGTGTGGGTGCGTGGTGTGGTGCGGCACCAGCAGAGGTGACTGGGAGGTGACGGTCACGGTGTGTGTGGTGCGGTGACGGTCACGGTGACGGTCACGGTGTGTGTGGTGCGGTGACAGGTCACGGTGACGGTCACGGTGTGTGTGGTGCGGTGACCACAGGTGACGGTGACGGTCACGGTGACGGTCACGGTATGTGTGGTGCGGTGACGGTCACGGTGTGTGTGGTGCGGTGACCAGTCACGGTGACTGTGGTGCGGTGATGGTCACGGTGTGTGTGGTGCGGTGACCAGCAGAGGTGACTGGTGCGGTGACGGTCACGGTGTGTGTGGTGCGGTGACAAGGTCACGGAGGTGACGGTCACGGTATGTGTGGTGCGGTGACGGTCACGGTGACGGTCACGGTGTGTGTGGTGCGGTGACGGCAGCAGAGGTGACTGGTGCGGTGATGGTCACGGTGTGTGTGGTGCGGTACCAGTCACAGGTGACGGTCACGGTGTGTGTGGTGCGGTGACGGTCACGGTGTGTGTGGTGCGGCACCAGCAGAGGTGACTGGGAGGTGACGGTCACGGTGTGTGTGGTGCGGCACCAGCAGAGGTGACGGTCACGGTGTGTGTGGTGCGGTGACAGAGAGGTGACGTGGGAGGTGACGGTCACGGTGTGTGTGGTGCGGTGTGTGAGCTGTGCTGTCGTCGCGCCAGACGCCCACCGACGGGCTGGTGCTGCGCGGCTGGTACAGCGCCGTCACGCTGGCCGTGTACGGCTCGCTGACACGACTGCGACCGGCTGTCGTGGTGGCACCGCAGCCGGCGCCGGCCCCGCCACCGGCGCCGCCGCCGCCAGCGCCGCCGCCGCCCGTACCCGTCCAGCCGGCGGAGCCGACCACGACAGCGACGCCACCACCCGCCAAGGTGAGGTGGGAGATCGCAGGGTCACCGGTGGGAGAGCGCATGGCCACCGGTGGGAGACGACCGGGTCACCGGTGGGAGACGACCGGGTCACCGGTGGGAGACGACCGGGTCACCGGTGAGAGACCACAGGGTCACCGGTGGGAGACCATAGGGTCACCGGTGGGAGACGACAGGGTCACCGGTGGGAGACCACAGGGTCACCGGTGAGAGACCACAGGGTCACCGGTGGGAGACCACAGGGTCACCTGTGGGAGACCACAGGGTCACCGGTGGGAGACCACAGGGTCACCGGTGAGAGACCACAGGGTCACTGGTAGGAGACCACAGGGGCACTGGTAGGAGACGGCAGAGTCACCGGTGGGAGACCACAGGGTCACTGGTGGGAGACCACAGGGTCACTGGTGGGAGACCACAGGGGCACTGGTAGGAGACGGCAGAGTCACCGGTGGGAGACCACAGGGTCACTGGTGGGAGACCACATGGGTCACCGGGAGACCACAGGGGCACTGGTAGGAGACCAGAGTCACCGGTGGGACCACAGGGCACTGGTGGGAGTCGCCCATCAGGGACAAGGCGCCTCTTCGCTGCGCGCCATGGGAAGCAGAGAGCCCACTCCCTACCATGAGATGTATGGGTGGGCCATGTGTGGACTGGGCTGGGTCGGTCGACGGTGTTGGGGCTCGTCCCACCAGCGCCTGCCAGAGCACTCGGGCGAGCATTTAGCACCGCAAGCGGACAAGAAAACCAGGGCAGGAGATCTCTCACGAACCAAGAGGGTCCAAGTTCTTATTTTCAAGACATTTTCGGACTGATTGGTGAAAGTGACAGCCCAGCATTAGCAGGGTACCAAACCAGCAGGGTCCAAGGGGATGGACCCGGATCACGTGTCTACGCACCCATCAAGTGAACTGCTAGTGTACCTCCGGTCAGCCACCGGTGTACCTCCGGTCAGCCACCGGTGTACCTCCGGCTGACCGGCCGGTGTTCCGTCCGCTGACCCGCTGGTGTAACGCCCACTGACCCGCCGGTGTGTGTGTTGTCAGTTGGAGCCGGTGACTGAGATGGAGGTGGATGAGCCGCGAACTGCGCCACAGCTGCCACCCAAGTCGCCGCCGCTGGACCAGCAGGGGGCGCTGACGGCGGCGTTTTCACCGCAGCTGGAGCCGGCGCCGCCGCCACCGCCCAAAGGTAGTCACCAGTTTGTCCAGCGTGCATCATCTCTGAGGCTGGTCGGTGCCGGTAATGGTTGGCTCCTAGAACAACAGTCGTGTGGTAGTCCCAAGGATATTTATTTTCACAGCGATTTTGGCGTCGCAGAAAAGCAAGCAGGTTCAATTGGGGCACAAAACGAAATGTGGTATGGTCGTTCGGCCGTACGGCTACAAATTTCGATCCTCGAACGCCGCTTTGAGCCCACGCCCACCAGGCGCACACGCCGCCCATTGAGCCCACGCCCACCGGGCGCACACGCCGCACGCATGTGAACCGGTGCAGCTGGCGTGTACCGTGACGGCTTGTGCAGAGCCGGTCCTATGGCTGGAGCGCTGACAGCTGCTGGGTCGAGCCCGGCCCACCCTGGTAGGCTGCACCTGCCGGCTGCCATTGTATGTCATGTATAGCTGTCTGTGGTATTGGCGCCACCTGTTGTACCCTGTCCGGCTGTGAAGTAGAGCGACAGGTTGGGGCCGACTTGCCCTCCTCCGGGACTGAAATATTAATGGAGCGTTTACATGAGTGATGCGAAGTTAACAATGGAGCGTTTACATGAGTGATGCGAAGTTCCGTGCCGACGCGTCTCCGTTTCTGTTGGTTACTGCAGCAGTTTCGGATTATTCACGAGCATGACATACACACTATCATTGAGGTGGCTGTGGCTCTGTTCCTGACGCTTGATACACGCCCATAACCTGGCCTGGCGTGTTCCCAGGAGCGGCCGAGGAGGCGTTGACATACACACTATCATTGAGGTGGCTGTGGCTCTGTTCCTGACGCTTGATACACACCCATAACCTGGCCTGGCGTGTTCCCAGGAGCGGCCGAGGAGGCGTTGACATACACACTATCATTGAGGTGGCTGTGGCTCTGTTCCTGACGCTTGATACACACCCATAACCTGGCCCGGCGTGTTCCCAGGAGCGGCCGAGGAGGCGTTGACATACACACTATCATTGAGGTGGCTGTGGCTCTGTTCCTGACGCTTGATACACGCCCATAACCTGGCCTGGCGTGTTCCCAGGAGCGGCCGAGGAGGCGTTGACATACACACTATCATTGAGGTGGCTGTGGCTCTGTTCCTGACGCTTGATACACACCCATAACCTGGCCTGGCGTGTTCCCAGGAGCGGCCGAGGAGGCGTTGACATACACACTATCATTGAGGTGGCTGTGGCTCTGTTCCTGACGCTTGATACACACCCATAACCTGGCCTGGCGTGTTCCCAGGAGCGGCCGAGGAGGCGTTGACATACACACTATCATTGAGGTGGCTGTGGCTCTGTTCCTGACGCTTGATACACACCCATAACCTGGCCCGGCGTGTTCCCAGGAGCGGCCGAGGAGGCGTTGACATACACACTATCATTGAGGTGGCTGTGGCTCTGTTCCTGACGCTTGATACACACCCATAACCTGGCCTGGCGTGTTCCCAGGAGCGGCCGAGGAGGCGTTGACATACACACTATCATTGAGGTGGCTGTGGCCTGTTCCTGACGCTTGATACACACCCATAACCTGGCCTGGCGATGTTCCCAGGAGCGGCCGAGGAGGCGTTGACATACACACTATCATTGAGGTGGCTGTGGCTCTGTTCCTGACGCTTGATACACACCCATAACCTGGCCTGGCGTGTTCCCAGGAGCGGCCGAGGAGGCGTTGACATACACACTATCATTGAGGTGGCTGTGGCTCTGTTCCTGACGCTTGATACACACCCATAACCTGGCCTGGCGTGTTCCCAGGAGCGGCCGAGGAGGCGTTGCACCCGCTATCTCCGGGCGATGTGGAGGCCATCAGTGACATACACACTATCATTGAGGTGGCAGTGGCTCTGTTCTTGACGCTTGATACACACCCATAACCTGGCCCGGCGTGTTCCCAGGAGCGGCCGAGGAGGCGTTGACATACACACTATCATTGAGGTGGCTGTGGCTCTGTTCCTGACGCTTGATACACACCCATAACCTGGCCTGGCGTGTTCCCAGGAGCGGCCGAGGAGGCGTTGACATACACACTATCATTGAGGTGGCTGTGGCTCTGTTCCTGACGCTTGATACACACCCATAACCTGGCCTGGCGTGTTCCCAGGAGCGGCCGAGGAGGCGTTGACATACACACTATCATTGAGGTGGCTGTGGCTCTGTTCCTGACGCTTGATACACACCCATAACCTGGCCTGGCGTGTTCCCAGGAGCGGCCGAGGAGGCGTTGACATGCACACTATCATTGAGGTGGCTGTGGCTCTGTTCTTGACGCTTGATACACACCCATAACCTGGCCTGGCGTGTTCCCAGGAGCGGCCGAGGAGGCGTTGACATACACACTATCATTGAGGTGGCTATGGCTCTGTTCCTGACGCTTGATACACACCCATAACCTGGCCTGGCGTGTTCCCAGGAGCTGCCGAGGAGGCGTTGACATACACACTATCATTGAGGTGGCTGTGGCTCTGTTCCTGACGCTTGATACACACCCATAACCTGGCCTGGCGTGTTCCCAGGAGCGGCCGAGGAGGCGTTGCACCCGCTATCTCGGGCGATGTGACACACTATCATTGAGGTGGCTATGGCTCTGTTCCTGACGCTTGATACACACCCATAACCTGGCCTGGCGTGTTCCCAGGAGCTGCCGAGGAGGCGTTGACATACACACTATCATTGAGGTGGCTGTGGCTCTGTTCCTGACGCTTGATACACACCCATAACCTGGCCTGGCGTGTTCCCAGGAGCGGCCGAGGAGGCGTTGACATACACACTATCATTGAGGTGGCTGTGGCTCTGTTCCTGACGCTTGATACACACCCATAACCTGGCCCGGCGTGTTCCCAGGAGCGGCCGAGGAGGCGTTGACATACACACTATCATTGAGGTGGCTGTGGCTCTGTTCTTGACGCTTGATACACACCCATAACCTGGCCTGGCGTGTTCCCAGGAGCTGCCGAGGAGGCGTTGACATACACACTATCATTGAGGTGGCTGTGGCTCTGTTCCTGACGCTTGATACACACCCATAACCTGGCCTGGCGTGTTCCCAGGAGCGGCCGAGGAGGCGTTGACATACACACTATCATTGAGGTGGCTGTGGCTCTGTTCTTGACGCTTGATACACACCCATAACCTGGCCTGGCGTGTTCCCAGGAGCGGCCGAGGAGGCGTTGACATACACACTATCATTGAGGTGGCTGTGGCTCTGTTCTTGACGCTTGATACACACCCATAACCTGGCCTGGCGTGTTCCCAGGAGCGGCCGAGGAGGCGTTGCACCCGCTATCTCCGGGCGATGTGGAGGCCATCAGTGACATACACACTATCATTGAGGTGGCAGTGGCTCTGTTCCTTGACGCTTGATACACACCCATAACCTGGCCCGGCGTGTTCCCAGGAGCGGCCGAGGAGGCGTTGACATACACACTATCATTGAGGTGGCAGTGGCTCTGTTCTTGACGCTTGATACACACCCATAACCTGGCCTGGCGTGTTCCCAGGAGCGGCCGAGGAGGCGTTGACATACACACTATCATTGAGGTGGCTGTGGCTCTGTTCCTGACGCTTGATACACACCCATAACCTGGCCTGGCGTGTTCCCAGGAGCGGCCGAGGAGGCGTTGACATACACACTATCATTGAGGTGGCTGTGGCTCTGTTCCTGACGCTTGATACACACCCATAACCTGGCCCGGCGTGTTCCCAGGAGCGGCCGAGGAGGCGTTGACATGCACACTATCATTGAGGTGGCTGTGGCTCTGTTCTTGACGCTTGATACACACCCATAACCTGGCCTGGCGTGTTCCCAGGAGCGGCCGAGGAGGCGTTGACATACACACTATCATTGAGGTGGCTGTGGCTCTGTTCCTGACGCTTGATACACACCCATAACCTGGCCTGGCGTGTTCCCAGGAGCGGCCGAGGAGGCGTTGACATACACACTATCATTGAGGTGGCTGTGGCTCTGTTCTTGACGCTTGATACACACCCATAACCTGGCCTGGCGTGTTCCCAGGAGCGGCCGAGGAGGCGTTGCACCCGCTATCTCCGGGCGATGTGGAGGCCATCAGTGACATACACACTATCATTGAGGTGGCTGTGGCTCTGTTCCTGACGCTTGATACACACCCATAACCTGGCCTGGCGTGTTCCCAGGAGCGGCCGAGGAGGCGTTGCACCCGCTATCTCCGGGCGATGTGGAGGCCATCAGTGACGACGACGAGCTGCCTGACCAGGCGGCGCCCGTATCGCCACCGCCTGCCGCCGCCTCGTCCGCCGGTCGCCGATCCGCCACACCACCCGTATCCGCTTCTGCGGCCGCTGCCCCTTCCGCAGGCTCCGCCCTCGCCTTCGCCCCCGCCCCCGCGCCCGCGGCCGTCTCCTCGGCCGCGACTCCCGCGCAAACCCCGTCCCCGAAGCCGAAGCCGACTCTCGCTGGCACTCCGAGCACAACGCCCGCGCCGACGCCGACGCAGACGCAGACGCAGACGCAGACGCAGACGCAGACGCCGGCGCTGGCTGCGGCTCCGGCTCCGACGCCGACGCCGGCGCCCGTCCTGCCCGAGCCCGACGGCCTGGAGGACATCATGTCGGACGAAGAGCCCATGGACGACGTCATCGAATACACTGACGACGTCGAGGACTGGGAGGAGGTGCTGCGCCCCTTCAACCCGGACGCCTTTCAGCTGCAGCCAACTCAGGTGCGTGGGGGGTGGGGTGGGGGCGGTATGCACATTCTGGCTCGGTAGCGGTTAGCGTGCCCGTCCCGTAACCGAAGGGCCGCTGGTTGGAGGCCCGCTGGCGGCGCGGACTTCCGGCTCTGCCGCAGTCACTCATTGTGGGGGAGTGATGATGCTGTTTAGCAACCAGTGCCCGCAGCAATCAGTTTCAGGGCCAATGTGACGTGAGTTAGCTGCGCCAAATGCCAAAAATGTGACACCTGTGTGCAGGGTATGTCTCCGCCGTGACTGGCGCTGTGGCATCTGTACGCAGGGTACGAGGCTGACGCGTGACGTCTGTGTGCAGAGTATGTGTCTGACGCTGTGACGCTGTATGCAGGGTATGTCTCCGCCGTGACTGGCGCTGTGGCATCTGTACTCAGGGTACGAGGCTGACGCGTGACGTCTGTGTGCAGAGTATGTGTCTGACGCTGTGACGTCTGTATGCAGGGTATGTCTCCGCCGTGACTGGCGCTGTGGCATCTGTATGCAGGGTACGAGGCTGACGCGTGACGTCTGTGTGCAGAGTATGTGTCTGACGCTGTGACGTCTGTATGCAGGGTACGAGGCTGACGCTGTGACGTCTGTGTGCAGAGTATGTGTCTGACGCTGTGACGTCTGTATGCAGGGTATGTCTCCGCCGTGACTGGCGCTGTGGCATCTGTACGCAGGGTACGAGGCTGACGCGTGACGTCTGTGTGCAGAGTATGTGTCTGACGCTGTGACACCTGTGTGCAGGGTATGTCTCCGCCGTGACTGGCGCTGTGGCATCTGTACGCAGGGTACGAGGCTGACGCGTGACGTCTGTGTGCAGAGTATGTGTCTGACGCTGTGACGTCTGTGTGCAGGGTATGTGTCTGCCGTGACTGGCGCTGTGACATCTGTATGCAGGGTACGAGGCTGACGCTGTGACGTCTGTGTGCAGAGTATGTGTCTGACGCTGTGACACCTGTGTACAGGGTATGTGGCTGACGCTGTGACACCTGTGTGCAGGGTATGTGTTTGCCGTGGCTGACGCTGTGACATCTGTGTGCAGGGTGTGTGGCTGACGCTGTGACACCTGTGTGCAGGGTGTGTTTGCCGTGGCTGACGCTGTGACATCTGTGTGCAGGGTGTGTGGCTGACGCTGTGACACCTGTGTACAGGGTATGTGGCTGTCGCTGTGACACCTGTGTGCAGAGTATGTGTCTGACGCTGTGACACCTGTGTGCAGGGTATGTGTTTGCCGTGGCTGACGCTGTGACATCTGTGTAGTTGGCTGTCAGGGACACCTGTGTGCAGGGTGTGTGGCTGACGCTGTGACACCTGTGTGCAGGGTGTGTGTTTGCCGTGGCTGACGCTGTGACATCTGTGTGCAGGGTATGTGTCTGACGCTGTGACGTCTGTGTGCAGGGTATGTGGCTGACGCTATGACACCTGTGTACAGGGTATGTGGCTGTCGCTGTGACACCTGTGTGCAGGGTGTGTGGCTGACGCTGTGACATCTGTGTGCGGGGTATATGGCTGACGCTATGACACCTGTGTACAGGGTATGTGCTGACGCTGTGACATCTGTGTGCAGGGTATGTGGCTGACGCTATGACACCTGTGTACAGGGTATGTGGCTGACGCTGTGACACCTGTGTGCAGGGTGTGTGGCTGACGCTGTGACACCTGTGTGCAGGATACGTGGCTGATGCTGTGACGTCTGTGTGCAGGGTATGTGGCTGTCGCTGTGACACCTGTGTGCAGGGTGTGTGGCTGACGCTGTGACACCTGTGTACAGGGTATGTGGCTGTCGCTGTGACACCTGTGTACAGGGTATGTGGCTGACGCTGTGACACCTGTGTGCAGGGTATGTGGCTGACGCTATGACACCTGTGTGCAGGGTATGTGGCTGACGCTGTGACACCTGTGTGCAGGGTGTGTGGCTGACGCTGTGACACCTGTGTGCAGGGTGTGTGTTTGCCGTGGCTGATGCTGTGACATCTGTGTGCAGGATACGTGGCTGACGCTGTGACACCTGTGTGCAGGGTGTGTGGCTGACGCTGTGACACCTGTGTGCAGGGTATGTGGCTGACGCTGTGACACCTGTGTGCAGGGTATGTGGCTGTCGCTGTGACACCTGTGTACAGGGTATGTGGCTGACGCTATGACACCTGTGTGCAGGGTATGTGGCTGACGCTGTGACACCTGTGTGCAGGGTGTGTGGCTGACGCTGTGACACCTGTGTGCAGGGTGTGTGTTTGCCGTGGCTGATGCTGTGACATCTGTGTGCAGGATACGTGGCTGACGCTGTGACGTCTGTGTGCAGGGTATGTCTCCGCCGTGGCTGACGCAGTACGAGTTGGCCGCGCTGGCTGACGTGAGCGGCGCGGCGGCGTCAGAGCGGCTCACCCAGCTGGTGACCACGTACGGCCAGCTGCCGGCGGACGCTGAGCCGTCAGAGGCCTGGGTGGAGGACATGGAGGCGCTGCTGCGCGACCTGCCCGCCGCGCTGGGCCAGCTCAAGCTCAAGTCGGCCGCCGATGGTGAGCACGCTGCCCCCCCCCCTCCCCTCTGCCCGGCAGAACCCGAGACGCGCTCAGTGACGAGGTGGCTCGCCGCGGCGGGAGTGGAGTGGCTGTATGATGTGCTGCAGCCGTGAGCATGGTTGCCCGTGTTGCTGAGTTGGCGGCTGATCAGTGGATCGGTGGCGTGTGGTGCTTAGTGTTAGCCGGGGAACCGATGCATATTAATGGCCCATGGTCATGATGGCCCGCCGTCCTTCTCCTTCCCGTCGCCTGACCTGTCTGGCCCACCTTCTGACCTGCCTGACCTGCTGTCTGGCCTTACCCGCCATCTGACCTGTCTGACTTGACCCACCTCTGACCTGTTTGACTTGACCCACCTCTGACCTGTCAGACCTGACCCGCCGTCTCACCTGTCTGACCTGACATGCCATCTGGCCTAACCCGCCATCTCACCCATCTGACCTGTCTTACCTGACTGGCCGTTTTTTACTTGTATGACCTGCTGTTTGACCTGTCTGGCCTCATTCACCTCTCACCTGTCTTACCTGGCTGGCGTTTTTTTAACCTGCATGACCTGCCATCTGACCTGTCCGATCTGTGTGACACGCCACCTGACTCGTCTGACCTGCCGTGGCCAGACCCACAGCCAGTAGTACTCTCCTGGCTGGACCACGGACTGTGTGACACGCCACCTGACTCGTCTGACCTGCCGTGGCCAGACCCACAGCCAGTAGTACTCTCCTGGCTGGACCACGGACTGTGTGACACGCCACCCGACTCGTCTGACCTGCCGTGGCCAGACCCACAGCCGGCAGTGCTCTCCTGGCTGGACCACGGACTGTGTGACACGCCACCTGACTCGTCTGACCTGCCGTGGCCAGACCCACAGCCAGTAGTACTCTCCTGGCTGGACCACGGACTGTGTGACACGCCACCTGACTCGTCTGACCTGCCGTGGCCAGACCCACAGCCGGCAGTGCTCTCCTGGCTGGACCACGGACTGTGTGACACGCCACCTGACTCGTCTGACCTGCCGTGGCCAGACCCACAGCCAGTAGTACTCTCCTGGCTGGACCACGGACTGTGTGACACGCCACCTGACTCGTCTGACCTGCCGTGGCCAGACCCACAGCCGGCAGTGCTCTCCTGGCTGGACCACGGACTGTGTGCCACGCCACCTGACTCGTCTGACCTACCGTGGCCAGACCCACAGCCGGCAGTGCTCTCCTGGCTGGACCACGGACTGTGTGACACGCCACCTGACTCGTCTGACCTGCCGTGGCCAGACCCATAGCCGGCAGTGCTCTCCTGGCTGGACCACGGACTGTGTGACACGCCACCTGACTCGTCTGACCTACCGTGGCCAGACCCACAGCCGGCAGTGCTCTCCTGGCTGGACCACGGACTGTGTGACACGCCACCTGACTCGTCTGACCTGCCGTGGCCAGACCCACAGCCAGTAGTACTCTCCTGGCTGGACCATGGACTGTGTGACACGCCACCTGACTCGTCTGACCTGCCGTGGCCAGACCCACAGCCAGTAGTACTCTCCTGGCTGGACCACGGACTGTGTGACACGCCACCTGACTCGTCTGACCTGCCGTGGCCAGACCCACAGCCGGCAGTGCTCTCCTGGCTGGACCACGGACTGTGTGACACGCCACCTGACTCGTCTGACCTGCCGTGGCCAGACCCACAGCCGGCAGTGCTCTCCTGGCTGGACCACGGACTGTGTGACACGCCACCTGACTCGTCTGACCTGCCGTGGCCAGACCCACAGCCAGTAGTACTCTCCTGGCTGGACCACGGACTGTGTGGCACGCCACCTGACTCGTCTGACCTGCCGTGGCCAGACCCACAGCCAGTAGTACTCTCCTGGCTGGACCACGGACTGTGTGACACGCCACCTGACTCGTCTGACCTGCCGTGGCCAGACCCACAGCCGGCAGTGCTCTCCTGGCTGGACCACGGACTGTGTGACACGCCACCTGACTCGTCTGACCTGCCGTGGCCAGACCCACAGCCGGCAGTGCTCTCCTGGCTGGACCACGGACTGTGTGACACGCCACCTGACTCGTCTGACCTGCCGTGGCCAGACCCACAGCCGGCAGTGCTCTCCTGGCTGGACCACGGACTGTGTGACACGCCACCTGACTCGTCTGACCTGCCGTGGCCAGACCCACAGCCGGCAGTGCTCTCCTGGCTGGACCACGGACTGTGTGACACGCCACCTGACTCGTCTGACCTGCCGTGGCCAGACCCACAGCCGGCAGTGCTCTCCTGGCTGGACCACGGACTGTGTGACACGCCACCTGACTCGTCTGACCTGCCGTGGCCAGACCCACAGCCAGTAGTACTCTCCTGGCTGGACCACGGACTGTGTGACACGCCACCTGACTCGTCTGACCTGCCGTGGCCAGACCCACAGCCAGTAGTACTCTCCTGGCTGGACCACGGACTGTGTGACACGCCACCTGACTCGTCTGACCTGCCGTGGCCAGACCCACAGCCGGCAGTGCTCTCCTGGCTGGACCACGGACTGGACTTCGAGTGCGCGGTGCGCCAGCCTCAGCTGCCGTTTAAGCTGCGCCACCTGAAGGTGGGCGTGCGGCTGGCGCAGGCGCTGCTCGGCTGCGACGCCGCGCTGGCCGGCCGCCTGGTGGCGCACCGCGTCCTGGACCGTCTGCTGGAGCTCAGCGACCGCGAGCACATGGCCGCCTCGGTGCGACTGATGATCGTCACCGCGCTCTCGGCCGCCGTCCGCTGGCAGGTGGCGCTGCAGGTGAGCGCTGGCCGACTCGCCTGCACTGCGGGTGAGAGACGGCTCTGCTCCTCACTACAGGTGAGATAATTCCCACATTCACTGCGGGTGAGAGACGGCTCTGCTCCTACAGGTGAGAAAATGTCCATGTTCACTGCAGGTGAGATGACCCTCGCCTCCACTGCGGGTGGTCTAGCTGTGGCCTTCGTTGCGGGCCAAGTGTCTGGTTCTCACTGTGTGCAAAATATTTCCCACCTTCACTGCAGTTGATATTAATTACCCTCGTCTTCACTGCAGGTAGGATGATCCGCAACCTCGTTGCCGGGAGTAGACTCCGTAATTTTGGACCACATTTGTAATCGCATATATTGTGCCAATGATGTAGTTTTGTGTGCACAAGGCTGGTTTCCAGCTAGCCGCCGATCGATCGGCTAGCCAGCTAAGGGGAGGGGGCTGTTGAAAAATATATGCGCAAGGATTCGAACCGTGGATTTGGGATGTGTAAATCCACCCCGTGAACCATGCAGCCACGATTACAGATTCATACATGCGCTAAATATATTACATAAGCCTCATTTTTTCAGTTTTTTAATCACACGTAAACGCTTCACAGTCGCGTCTGACACCTCAGATGATGGATCTAACTTCTTCGTGGTTTATTCGTGCATATTGACGTACATTCACCAGATTTGATCAGTCAAGCAATTATACGGAATGTGTAACCAGTATGTTGACCTCAACGTAAATTCAAGATTTCCATCGTAATTAACGTCGGATTCTGGAAAACAGTTTCACGTTTGGCCGAACCGTAATAAACCACCGCACAGTGCAGATATCGTTAGAACGGTTTGGCGGCCCTTGCCTTTCACTGGGCGTCAAGGATCTGCAGGGTATCCTCGTCCTCTTTATCGATCGGCACGAGGGCCGGCTGGATGAACGGCACGGCCAATACAGCCAGTGGATCGTTATCCGCGCTGTTACCGTCGATCTCGACGGCGTTAGTCTTCTTGTTGCGCTCCTTGTTGATGCGGTCGAATTCGGGGGGCTCCATGAGTATGCAGTAGTTGAACCGCACCTGCCTCAAGGCCTCTAACACTAAGAGGCCGATGATGATCCTAGCATCGGCTGAGCCGTCTCTGCAGTTTCGCCATGCTTCGACTGGATGCTTTGGGAGGGGTCCATTCGGCTGGCGGGGGGTGCGTGTGGCCTGAGCGCGTGTCTGCTGTGTCGACAGGCGTTTGTCGGTGGCGAAGACTGCGGATATCGGCGCGTCATATCGGCACTGACCCGCAAGATGCCGTCTCGTCTGAAGGCGGCCCTCATCAGTCTGGTCCGGAAGGTATGTCCCGACACCCAGGGATCTTGCGGGATTGGTACTAATAGCCGGCGGAAGGTAGCTCATTCAAGTGTCAGAGATGTGATCACATTTTCCGCGCACTAATCGCACGAGCACAGACATTGAACAGCTTTCGCACTCGGTGCAGCTGTATTTTCTCGCACAAACCATGCATAGACATACAGTACCGGAGTATACCAACTACAAGCTCGTTCATGTTGGACATGGTAAACAAGGGTAGCATGTCTAGAATGATATAGTAGGACAAGCACTCCTATGGATCTTGGCACCAGTTGGCATACATGAACGCAACTTTCATGATTGAAATGTACAGGCTTTTGTTAACCCTCATTTGCCATAGTGGACGAATGGTTATAATAGGTATATTTATAGTTGCAGATTGCGAATAATTGTTTGTAGTAGAGTATCGCAGTTCGTACTTTGAGAAACACATAGTAGAAGAGAATCATAAAGATAAAGACATAAAGACATACAAGATCAGTGCAACTATGAGCCACAAGCCATGATTCCAATTCTTGGAATCATACCCACAACACGGAATGAACAGCTGGTGCACTCTCTGAACTCTGATCTATCCTAACTTATTTCCGTTCCCTGCTTATTGCGTCTGTGTCCTTCGCGACCGACGTTAAAGATATCGGTCCGAAAATGTCTCTTCTGGGTCTTGGGACGTATCAGTAAGCCTCTTTTGACTGTATTCAAGGGTATTGGCAATTACCCTGTTTACATTGGTCTCATCCAAACTTGAAGCTACATTGTTTAACGCTTTTCGTTTGCGGCATCGTTTTCAATTGATACCTCTCTCCATTTCTATAAAAGAGTCCATATCGCCACGTTTATCACAGGCGACCAAGTATGCTCGAAGCATTTTCCCGTCCCTCAAAGGACAGACATGACCTGACGTATAGTTGTGGGCGTCCGGGCGGCTTTGAGCGACCAGTGACAAAATATCCCGCCTGACGGTCGGCACATTCCTGCAGAATTTGTGTCGACCGGCCAGCTGTCAACGCATCCTTCGTGTGTTGTGTTTGTTGACTGTGTAGCCGAGTAATGCCAAAGTATGGTTGATATTTGCAGGTGTGGATACTTAGCTTCAGACGGCGTGCCTCCGGTAGCGCCGTCCAGTTGACTTCCTTGGGATACGATACCTCCGAGGTCGCCGTGATGCCTGGCTGGTATCCCTTTCGCTGATGCCTCCTGTCTGGCTATGTGTCATGCTATAGCCGGATGTTACCAGCTGATTTCCGCCTTGTCCTCTCCCAACTGCGCCCCGACTCCCCTGATCTGCCACCTGTCTTCGAGTCTATGCCTGCCTGAGGCCTTCTCTGTCCGTTGTCTCCCAGCCCCCTAAAACGTCACGTGTTCTCGAGTGAATGTCGACCTGGGCCTTCGTTCCTCTAGTTTAGTGCATTCACTCTGCTGGATGACTTTCCACCGGTAGGTGACCTGACCGCTGACCAGGTGCACCAGTTACAATGACTCGTTACTTCTCACCTGTGGCCAGATTAAATATGTTATCTCTGGCCCATGATTTGTTGCCTCTGACCCGTGACCTTCCGTCAGGTACACTCGCACCAGACGGTGGCGGGCTGTGACCCGTGGCCTGACCCATAGCCTGACCCATGGTCCGACCCGTGGTCCGACCCGTGGCCTGACCCGTGACCCTCCGTCAGGTACACTCGCACCGGACGGTGGCGGGCTGTGACCCGTGGCCTGACCCGTGACCTTCCGTCAGGTACACTCGCACCATACGGTGGCGGGCTGTGACCCGTGGCCTGACCCGTGACCTTCCGTCAGGTACACTCGCACCAGACGGTGGCGGGCTGTGACCCGTGGCCTGACCCGTGACCTTCCGTCAGGTACACTCGCACCATGCGGTGGCGGGCTGTGACCCGTGGCCTGACCAGTGGCCTGACCAGTGACCTTCCGTCAGGTACACTCGCACCAGACGGTGGCGGGCTGTGACCCGTGGCCTGACCCGTGACCCTCCGCCAGGTACACTCGCACCGGACGGTGGTGGGCTGTGACCCGTGACCCCCCCCCGCCAGGTTCCCTCGCACCGGACGGTGGCCTGTGACCCGTGGTCTGACCCGTGACCCTCTGTCAGGTACACTCGCACCAGACGGTGGTGGGCTGTGACCCGTGGTCCGACCCGTGGTCCGACCCGTGGCCTGACCCGTGACCTTCCGTCAGGTACACTCGCACCGGACGGTGCTGGGCTGTGACCAGTGGCCTGACCCGTGACCCTCCGTCAGGTACACTCGCACCGGACGGTGGCGGAGTTGTGCACCACAGTGAGCCGTATGGGCGCCGTGGCCCCGGCCGGACCGGCCGGACCTGAGTTGGCCGGTGACATCATCACCGCTGAGGCCTGCCTCACCCAGGTATGCTCCACCACCCAGCATGCAAGTTGAATGTATTTGGGCAGGTGTGGTTCGTGGAATAAACATACATGAAGTGTAATAGACCGAGTGATGTGTTCACTTTAGTGTCTACGTCATTTATATCTTCGTGAAACCTTAAGTCAGTGGATAGTGTGAATCCCAGAGCGGGCTCAATTTACGTTTTAAGATCCTGGCTTTGGAGAAGAAAATATCTAGGTCCTCCGATTCGGAGAGGATTTGTGTGTTGTGTTGGTGGCAACAGAGCCTCTCTTGTACCTTACAGTGCTCTGTGGGCATGTTCAGCGAAGAGCAATAAGTTGTAGTAATTGTCAAAGAACACCGTTCAACCTTTCGCAGGGGTAAAGGGAGGATAGTCCTCCGGAGAGCATAATGTTCGGCGTGACAAAAGCCAGGACCTGGCCATTTTTTAAAAACCATTGTTCCAGATGTTTATACTTGGTTACAAATACCATTGGTTTTCAGTTGAAATGTTACAAGAAAGGTTTTGGAAACGTTAAGCGTAATAGACCACGCGACATTAGGCTCCTTCACTGTATCGATGTCTTTGTTCTGAATGATTATTGTAGGTTTTGGTACAGAACAGCAAAGAAAGCTAGTTGGATGATAGTTCGTGTGGTCACAGCACAGACCGTTATTCTTAAAGATTGACCGTCATAATGGCCTGTTCTCATAGACAGGATGGTGCACCTGGTTGGATAAATGTACGGACAATTATTGTAAATGGCTCATCAGTGGGAAGAGCAGCTGTCTGTAGAAGTGTTATAGGAAGAGCAGCTGTCTGTAGCAGTGTTATTGGAAGAGCAGACGTCTGTAGCAGTGTTATAGGAAGAGCAGCTGTCTGTAGCAGTGTCATAGGAAGAGCAGTTGTCTGTAGCAGTGTTATAGGAAGAGCAGTTATTTGTAGCATTTTTGTGGGAAGCGTGTCTGGTTTGGTTGCCTTGTGTTCTTTAAGATGTCCGACAGTTTGAGAGTGTCTGCCTCAGTGGCAAATAAGAAGATCAACTTTTTGAGCTGGAGGTGTTGAGAGGACCGCTTAAATTTCTTTGGAGGCAGTACTAACTTCCATCTGGTTAGCAAGATATGTCGTTAAGGACGTTTGCGGTTTTCTCGTCCTCAGTTCATGTCCCGCGTGAGCCCTTCAAGGGAGGTAGTGTAGTGTTACGCTTGTCTCCCAGGATTGTGTGAAGAGTTGGTGATGCTAGCATGGACATGCTACTCTACATGGATGGAACCCGTGTAGAGTGGGGCCGGGCCCGTTGCTGGCGTGAACTGACCTCGCCCAGCGTGTGACCCAATCCGATGAGGTGTCTGACCTGACCTTATCCAGGTGCGTGGGACACGACTCTGCCCATGTGTATGACCTGACGTGACCTGAACGTGGACGGGTGTGGCCTGACAGTAGCCGGGTGTGATCTGACCTGGTCTGACGGTGTCCACGTGTACGGCCGATCCTCACTGTCCAAGAGTGCGGCCAAATTTATTTTCGAGTAGTTGTCAGACTTAGACGAAGGCTTTCAATGTTTGCTTTAGAAAATGTTGCCGTGATGTGAATTTGTATGCATGGATGCAAGTTATATGATCGAATGTAGGATGCATATGAAGCGACATATATGTCGTTCCAAATATATTTGACCCACATGCAAAATGTGTACAGCTATGTGTTGTTTTTCCCCCAAAGTCTCCGACATGTGCCGTATTGTGCGCAGTGCAGTGAGTGTTGCTGTGGTGACGTGGCCCAGGTGTGCGAGCTGCTGCGCTCGCCGGACGCTCTGCTGGGCCACTCTGAGCGGGCGCTGCCGCTGCATCTGGTGATGGAGACGGCGGCGCCGGCCGGCCGCCCGCTGCCCGACCTGGTCTACATGCTGCGCTGGTCCGGCCTGCTCGAGGCGCTGCTCGTGCTGGTCGAGACGCCCGCCTGCCTCGCCTCGTCACGACTGCTCGCCGCCGCGCGCGCCCTGCTCAATGGTAACGGGCGGTCCTGTGGGGGCACCTGTCACCCTGTGGTGCCTGTGGTACATGGCGGTCTCTGTCATCCTGTGGTACATGGCGGTCTCTGTCACCCTGTGGTACATGGTGGTGGCACCTGTCACCCTGTGGTGCCTGTGGTACATGGCGGTCTCTGTCACCCTGTGGTACATGGTGGTGGCACCTGCCACCCTGCGGTGCCTGTGGTACATGGCGGTCTCTGTCACCCTGTGGTACATGGTGGTGGCACCCGCCACCCTGTGGTGCCTGTGGTACATGGCGGTCTCTGTCACCCTGTGGTACATGGTGGTGGCACCTGCCACCCTGTGGTGCCTGTGGTACATGGCGGTCTCTGTCACCCTGTGGTACATGGTGGTGGCACCTGCCACCCTGTGGTGCCTGTGGTACATGGCGGTCTCTGTCACCCTGTGGTACATGGTGGTGGCACCTGCCACCCTGTGGTGCCTTTGGTACATGGTGGTCTCTGTCACCCCGTGGTACATGGTGGTGGCACCTGCCACCCTGTGGTGCCTGTGGTACATGGCGGTCTCTGTCACCCTGTGGTACATGGTGGTGGCACCTGCCACCCTGTGGTGCCTGTGGTACATGGCGGTCTCTGTCACCCTGTGGTACATGGTGGTGGCACCTGCCACCCTGTGGTGCCTGTGGTACATGGCGGTCTCTGTCACCCTGTGGTACATGGTGGTGGCACCCGCCACCCTGTGGTGCCTGTGGTACATGGCGGTCTCTGTCACCCTGTGGTACATGGTGGTGGCACCTGCCACCCTGTGGTGCCTGTGGTACATGGCGGTCTCTGTCACCCTGTGGTACATGGTGGTGGCACCCGCCACCCTGTGGTGCCTGTGGTACATGGCGGTCTCTGTCACCCTGTGGTACATGGTGGTGGCACCCGCCACCCTGTGGTGCCTGTGGTACATGGCGGTCTCTGTCACCCTGTGGTACATGGTGGTGGCACCCGCCACCCTGTGGTGCCTGTGGTACATGGCGGCGGTTCGTGCTGGCCCCAGGGCTCAGCAGCCACTGTTAGGTCAGCAGGGCAGTCTGCTAAGGATGGTTAGGCTCAGCAGCCGGATCCATGAAGGGAGGAAGTTAACTGAGAATGTGTCCTAATGTAGTGGGATTGTAGTAAAAGTAGCGGGTTAGTCTGCTAAAGAATCTAATCTTAAGGTGTGATGCAACACACCATATAGCCATGGGTGGACAATGCAGTTTCGCAATCAGTGCAACTGCGGCACCAACTTCCGCTCCTAATGGGCGCTGTATAACCAATGCAGTTGATGCGCCCTAAACCCTAATAACCAACAACTTCCGCTCCTGCAACCTTCTCCAAATTTGCATTGTTGTGCCCAATATGTACCACAAACTTTTTATTTTGGCAACACAAATTACGCAGTTTGCAACAACTTTTCTACTGATCTTCCACCTGTGTGTGTAGCAAAATTTTCATTTTAGCCGTCTTTCTGGTAATGATTGTTACCAGGCAGCTAGCCTAAATATAAACCAACTGATGTTAGAACAACGAGCTTTGTGCCCTAAATCGGACCAGATAACTGCACCTTTGCGTTTACACACCGTGCGGACCTGAGCGGCTGCCCACAATGACTTGTGACCACTTGGTCGACAGAGCTGGTGGACAGTGCTGACGGTCTGCTGATGCTGGCCGGCTCGCCGGAGGTGACCGGGCCGCTGTTGCGCGCGTTGGCGACGGTGGCGCCGATGGAGGACGGCGGAGAGGAGGCGCACCCGCTCTACCAGACCGGTCTGTGGCTGGTGCACTGTCTGCAGGCGCTGCAGCTGCTCGGGGCGCTGCACAGCGCGCGCGACTGCGAGGCGAAGCAGGTGCGTCGCCTGGCCAGCGGCGGGTCACACCCAGCAGCCATTGTCACCCGTTATCAGCTGGGCCAGCACTGTTTCAGCTCAGAGAATAGCCAATGGTGCAATAGGGTAGTGATGTGTACTTGTCGTGAGCATAGTGTTGTCTTGCGCTCCACTACCTAATGAGTACGTGTGTGGTGTCTGCCGGCTCACTAAGTCTGTCCTCTGTCTCTCTCTCTCTCTCGCTCCCTCTCTCGACACACTCAATCACATTCCCTCTCTCACACTCATCCTCTCCCTCTTCCTCCAGGGCACCCTGCCTCCTTGCTCAGATCACTAGTCCCTGGTTTTTGTCAGTGCGCCTCTGTCCTGCTTCCAGGTCTTCACTGACACTCCCCTGATACCGCATTCATCCTCAGGTTTCCACTTATGCTTTGACCTGTGCCCCCTCCCCAAGGTTGGGAAAATAGTATGTTACTGGATTTTTGGCATCAAGAGCATTATCCTCCGGAAAATTTTCCTCATTTTTTCACATTTGGAGGTTGAATGGTGTTTATAATGAACTGCTCTGTGACAAGATGTTCAAGATACACTAGAAAGTGGAAACTGTGATTGTGATGTCACAGGTTTAAAGAAAAGTATCCTCTCCATATTCAATTTCCCCAAAATGTCCTCTCCACATCCAGGATTATGAAACAAATCCAGCCCTGCCCCTCCCCGTCCCCAGGTCTCTACTGATAATATCCGCTCTGGTCGCCAGGTCCACGGCCTATCTGACTCGCCGCACTGCTCTCAGGTGTCCACTCTGCACGCGCTGTCGTGTCTGTCGGGCACGGTGCGCGGTCGTGCCGCCATAACGCACGTGCTGAGCCGCGGCGAGCTGCTCTGGCCGGTGGTGGAGGCGCTGGCGGCGGCCGAGCGCCGGTCGGCCGTGGCGGAGGCGGCCGCCGACCTGCTGACCACCGTGCTGCGCGGCGCCGAGCACGTGCCGGCCGCCGGCCGGCTGGCCGAGCGGGCGCGCGCCGACCCGGAGCTGGCCGCCCGGCTGGGTGGCGCCGCCCAGTGGCTGTCACCGCTGACCGAGCTGGCGGCGCGCGCCGACCGCGTGCCGGCGCTGGCCGCCACGGCGCTGGAGCACGCCGAGCGCGCCGACGCGCTGCCGCCGCCGCTGGTGGCCGCGCTGCGGCTGCTGGCGCACGAGGCGGTGCCGCCGGCGGAGGCGGCCGGCGCGCCCGTCCGCCGACTGCGACACCGGTACGCGCTGACGCAGCTGTACAGTGCCGACGGCATGCCGCTGCTGCTGACCGTGCTGCGCCGCGTCTGTGACGGACATGGCGCCGCGCTGGGGCCGGCGCTGCTGGGCCGGCGCGGCCTGGCCGTCTGTGCGCTGCTGCAGCCGGCCGTGGCGCTGCTGCGGCACATGTTGGCGCTGACCGTGCAGGCGCGCGGCACCGACTTCCAGGTATGTACTGTGCATGCGTGTAGATGCGTGCGAGCTTGCCATGCTATAAATCAGACCACAACATTTCGAACCCTGTTGCACCGTTGAGAAAAAACGTTATTGTTGCACACTTGTTCATATAGGGAGCAAAGACAAAACTACGCATAAAGCTGTTCGCCTCTCGTGCTTGTTCTTGGCGTGGTATCAGTGTTCGTGCTTCCCGTGTTTGGTGTGGCTCTCGACGCGTGATTTCCGCCAGATGGTGTGGCTGTGTGTCGGTGTGTGACGGCGGCGGCCGCGGGCAGGACATGACGGCCGTGTCGCCGCTGATCGACACCTACCTGCTGCTGTGTGTCGGTGTGTGACGGCGGCGGCCGCCGGCAGGACATGACGGCCGTGTCGCCGCTGATCGACACCTACCTGCTGCTGTGGGCGGTGCCGGCCGGCACGGCGGCCGCCGCCGCCGCCCAGCGCATCCAGCCGGACGTGGTGGCGGCACTGCTGACGTTCACCCAGCCGGAGGTGGCCGTCACGTCCGAGGCGGCCGTCCAGCAGTCGGCCTGGACGCGCATGGTGTCCGAGGTGCTGACGGCCGCCGTGCGCGCGCCCTACACCCTGCTCGGCTGTCTGGGCCTGCTGTCGGAGTTGCTGCCGCTGCCGCTGCCGCTGCAGACGTCGCGGCCGCTGAGCGCGGCTGAGGAGGCGGCCGCGCTGTCCAGCCGCCGGCTATGGGCGGCGCACCTGCTCACCACGGGCGGTCAGGTGCGAGCGGTGGCGGCGCTGCTCTGTCAGACCAGCTGCGCGCCGCTGCTGCAGGCGGCCCGCTCGCTGCTGGTGCAGCTGGCCGACCTGTCGCCGCCGGCCGCGCTGCTCGTCATCTCCGCCCTGCTGGAGACGGTGCAGAGCACGCTGAGCACGCCGCCCGGCGGCCTGCCGCACGCGCTCAACCTGCTGGCCGGCCTGGTGACGCACCCGTGCGTCAAGGCCGCCACGCTGCGCCTGCTGTCGGAGACGCACCAGCCGCTGCTGACGCGGCTGCTGGCGCTGCTGACCACGCGGCCGGCCGGCATGCCGCCCGGCGAACACCAGCAGGCGCAGGAGTGGCTCGTGTCGGTACTGCACGCGCTCTGCGACCAGGAGGTGAACATGTGCGGCGGCCGGCACGCCGACGACGGCGCGCCCGACGGCCTGCCGCCGCCGCCGCTGCTGGCGGCCGTCACCGACGCGCTGATGCAGCACATGGCGTGCGCCGAGGCCGGCTTCGGCTCGGTGCTGGTGGCCGTGCGGACGCTGGTCATCCTGACCGAGCACAGGCGCGGCGTGCACCGTATTAAAAGGTTGGTCGACGCCCGAGCGAGCGTGCCGCGCGGCAAAACCAACGTTTCTGTGGGGCTTTCAGCGCCAGAAAACCATGTCTACCACATTATAATGCACTCATTTTAACCTACAATAAATAGTCTACCATCTGTGCTTGCAAGTAGGGTGATGTAAAGTAGATATACTCACTGTGCACATATTAGGCAGATTGGTTTTATGTTTTAATATGTATCCGCCTCAAATTGCATTCTATTCGGTTAGTTTTGCTAGAATTATGCACTCCGTGACCAAAGTGTATAATATACACTCCGTGCGATTCTGACCCAGGATTGAGGACCAGGCGACGGACGACAATGGAACATGGATGGTGCCAATTGTGCGCCTCAATGTGCCAATTGTGTCCTCTGTTTTTCTATGTGGAGTATCACATAGGGGCCATCAATTCAGGTTAGACAAATCAAGGTGTAGAGCAGTTAAGCGACAAGAGGTCTTCAGTCAAAGGGTGGTTAATCAATGGATTAAGCTGCCTGCTGATGTTGTGGGGAGTCCCTCATTGAATGTATTTGAAAATGGGGTGGACACATTTTTAGACTGGAGAATCTTGCTTTTGAGGTCTAGTTAGTGGTGGATGGGGTGAGATTTGTGCTAAGTGGGTGTGCACTGCACATGGCCCCTTTGAGCGAGCATGGATGTAGTTTGAATATGATTGGTGTGGCTCTCGATCCACGCGTGTGTTCCGCGTGATCGAGTGAAAGGGACTGGATATGTAAGGTACGTAGGTGTTCATGGGTGTGTGGGATGTTGGATGGTTTATTTGGAATGTGGTATTGGTTGGGATGATGAGTGTTTTTCTCCAGGATTATTTTTCTTCCCATTACAGACTTAACTTTACTGGGTGGGCCATTGCGGCTCTTATTAATTCTGAACGCTTTATGGCTGTATGACTACGACTGGCGAGTGGTTCTGATTTGTTGCCGGTGGTGTGGCGTCAGCATCACTGTTGACACGATGACCTGACCGGCAGCGGGCTGGCGCACCACCCCGGCTGTCTGCAGTCTCTCATCACATGATGACCTGACCGGCAGCGGGCTGGCGCACCACCCCGGCCGTCTGTAGTCTCTCATCACACGATGACCTGACCGGCAGCGGGCTGGCGCACCACCCCGGCCGTCTGTAGTCCCATCAGCCGTGTCTGACATAGTGACCTGACCGGCAGCGGGCTGGCGCACCACCCCGGCCGTCTGTAGTCCCATCAGCCGTGTCTGACACGATGACCTGACCGTCAGCGGGCTGGCGCACCACCCCGGCCGTCTGTAGTCTCTCATCACACGATGACCTGGCCGGCAGCGGGCTGGCGCACCACCCCGTCTGTCTGCAGTCTCTCATCACACGATGACCTGACCGGTAGGGGGCTGGCGCACCACCCCGGCTGTCTGCAGTCGCTCATCAGCCGTGTCTGACACGATGACCTGACTGGCAGCGGGCTGGCGCACCACCCCGGCCGTCTGCAGTCTCTCATCAGACGATGACCTGACCGGCAGCGGGCTGGCGCACCACCCCGTCTGTCTGCAGTCTCTCATCACACGATGACCTGACCGGCAGCGGGCTGGCGCACCACCCCGGCTGTCTGCAGTCGCTCATCAGCCGTGTCTGACACGATGACCTGCCCGGCAGCGGGCTGGCGCACCACCCCGGCTGTCTGCAGTCGCTCATCAGCCGTGTCTGACACGATGACCTGACCGGCAGCGGGCTGGCGCACCACCCCGGCTGTCTACAGTCGCTCATCAGCCGTGTCTGACACGATGACCTGACCGGCAGCGGGCTGGCGCACCACCCCGGCTGTCTGCAGTCGCTCATCAGCCGTGTCTGACACGATGACCTGACCGGCAGCGGGCTGGCGCACCACCCCGGCTGTCTGCAGTCTCATCACACGATGACCTGACCGGCAGCGGGCTGGCGCACCACCCCGGCCGTCTGTAGTCCCACCAGCCGTGTCTGACACGATGACCTGACCGGCAGCGGGCTGGCGCACCACCCCGTCTGTCTGCAGTCTCTCATCACACAATGACCTGACCGGCAGCGGGCTGGCGCACCACCCCGGCTGTCTGCAGTCTCTCATCACACGATGACCTGACCGGCAGCGGGCTTGCGCACCACCCCGGCTGTCTGCAGTCGCTCATCAGCCGTGTCTGACACGATGACCTGACCGGCAGCGGGCTGGCGCACCACCCCGGCTGTCTGCAGTCTCTCATCACACGATGACCTGACCGGCAGCGGGCTGGCGCACCACCCCGGCTGTCTGTAGTCCCATCAGCCGTGTCTGACACGATGACCTGACTGGCAGCGGGCTGGCGCACCACCCCGGCCGTCTGCAGTCGCTCATCAGCCGTCTCTGACACGATGACCTGCCCGGCAGCGGGCTGGCGCACCACCCCGGCTGTCTGCAGTCGCTCATCAGCCGGCTGTCGGCCGAGTTCAGCCGCGACAACAGCGACTGCATGGCGGCGGTGCAGGCCACGCTGGACCTGGTGCGCCTGCTGGCCGAGCCGCAGTCGCCGGCCGCGCTCAGTCCGCCCCAGCTGGCCGCCGCGCTCCGCTGGTCCGAGCAGGGCGAGGAGGCCGGCGAGCTGGTCGACCCGCCTCTCCGCGTGCTCGAGCGCAAGATACAGCAGGTGGGTGGTGGCCTCGGCCGAACGCTGGCCGAACTTGGCGACCACCGGCCGCGGCTGTCTGGTGGTTCACTTGTCTGCAGGACTGGCCACTGGCCACGGCTGTCTGGTGGTTCACTTGTCTGCAGGACTGGCCACTGGCCACGGCTGTCTGGTGGTTCACTTGTCTGCAGGACTGGCCACTGGCCACGGCTGTCTGGTGGTTCACTTGTCTGCAGGACTGGCCACTGGCCACGGCTGTCTGGTGGTTCACTTGTCTGCAGGACTGGCCACTGGCCACGGCTGTCTAGTGGTTCACTTGTCTGCAGGACTGGCCACTGGCCACGGCTGTCTGGTGGTTCACTTGTCTGCAGGACTGGCCACTGGCCACGGCTGTCTGGTGGTTCACTTGTCTGCAGGACTGGCCACTGGCCACGGCTGTCTGGTGGTTCACTTGTCTGCAGGACTGGCCACTGGCCACGGCTGTCTGGAGGTGTGCGGGGAGGACGAGGGATTCGACTTGCTGACATGTTGTCTCCTCATGAGGTGTGCGGGGGGACCAGGGGTTGGACTCGCTGATATGTTGTCTCCTCAGGTGTGCGGGGGGACCAGGGGTTGGACTTGCTGATATGTTGTCTCCTCAGGAGGTGTGCGGGGGGACCAGGGGTTGGACTTGCTGATATGTTGTCTCCTCAGGTGTGCGGGGGGACCAGGGGTTGGACTCGCTGATATGTTGTCTCCTCAGGTGTGCGGGGGGACCAGGGGTTGGACTTGCTGATATGTTGTCTCCTCAGGTGTGCGTGGGGACCAGGGGTTGGACTCGCTGATATGTTGTCTCCTCAGGTGTGCGGGGGACCAGGGGTTGGACTCGCTGATATGTTGTCTCCTCAGGTGTGCGGGGGGACCAGGGGTTGGACTTGCTGATATGTTGTCTCCTCAGGTGTGCGTGGGGACCAGGGGTTGGACTCGCTGATATGTTGTCTCCTCAGGTGTGCGGGGGGACCAGGGGTTGGACTTGCTGATATGTTGTCTCCTCAGGTGTGCGGGGGGGGACCAGGGGTTGGACTCGCTGATATGTTGTCTCCTCAGGAGGTGTGCGGGGAGGAAGAACCTTTGGTTCTTCGAGGGGTTGGACTTGCTGATATGTTGTCTCCTCAGGAGGTGTGCGGGGGGACGAGGGGTTGGACTTGCTGATATGTTATCTCCTCAGGATGTTTGCGGGGAGGACGAGGGGTTGGACTCGATACGTCGTCCCCTCAGGAGGTTTGCGGGGAGGACGAGGAGCTGGACTGGCTGACATGTCGTGCCCTCATGAGGTGTGTGGGGAGGACAGGGAGTTGGACTCGCTGATATGTTGTCTCCTCAGGAGGTGTGTGGGGAAGACGAGGAGCTGGACTCGCTGCGGGACGGCTTTGCCGAGGTGCTACGCCAGCTGGACGGCGTGGAGGAGGTGCCCGACACGGTGGAGCCGGGCGAGCCGCCACCGGAGGTGCCGCCGCCGCCGTCACTGACGCAGCTGTACGAGCGGCGGCCGGTCTGCGCGCCCGGTGACGACGACCTGCCCGTCTACTGGCTCCAGCAGGGCGTCGACGACGAGCTGGAGAACGACGACGACCTGGTCAGTCGGCGGTGGTGACACCCGCTCGAGTGGCGCCACCTGGTCGCCGTAGTGTCCGTGTCCCGGTCCTGTGTGGTGGCCTCCGATCTCATGGTGTGGGTGTTCCGGACACCTACGGTGACGCTGACCCCTGACCGGGCAGGTGTGGTGACACTGACCCATGACAGGGCAGGTGTGGTGACCCTGTGACCCCTGACCGGGCAGCTGTTGTGACACTGTGACCCCTGACCGGGCAGGTGTGGTGACACTGTGACCCCTGACCGGGCAGGTCAGTGTGAACCTGTCGTCTGTTGTGCGGGAGCTGCTGCCCAGTGTGGTGACACTGTGACCCCTGACCGGGCAGGTCAGTGTGAACCTGTCGTCTGTTGTACGTGAGCTGCTGCCCAGTGTGGTGACACTGTGACCCCTGACCAGGCAGGTCAGTGTGAACCTGTCGTCTGTTGTGCGGGAGCTGCTGCCCAGTGTGGTGACACTGTGACCCCTGACCGGGCAGGTCAGTGTGAACCTGTCGTCTGTTGTGCGGGAGCTGCTGCCTGGTGTGGTGACACTGTGACCCCTGACCGGGCAGGTCAGTGTGAACCTGTCGTCTGTTGTGCGGGAGCTGCTGCCCAGTGTGGTGACACTGTGACCCCTGACCGGGCAGGTCAGTGTGAACCTGTCGTCTGTTGTGCGGGAGCTGCTGCCCAGTGTAGTGACACTGTGACCCCTGACCGGGCAGGTCAGTGTGAACCTGTCGTCTGTTGTGCGGGAGCTGCTGCCCAGTGTGGTGACACTGTGACCCCTGACCGGGCAGGTCAGTGTGAACCTGTCGTCTGTTGTGCAATTTGTGCGGGAGCTGCTGCCTGGTGTGGTGACACTGTGACCCCTGACCGGGCAGGTCAGTGTGAACCTGTCGTCTGTTGTGCGGGAGCTGCTGCCCAGTGTGGTGACACTGTGACCCCTGACCGGGCAGGTCAGTGTGAACCTGTCGTCTGTTGTGCGGGAGCTGCTGCCCAGTGTGGTGACACTGTGCCCTGACCGGGCAGGTCAGTGTGAACCTGTCGTCTGTTGTGCGGGAGCTGCTGCCTGGTGTGGTGACACTGTGACCCCTGACCGGGCAGGTCAGTGTGAACCTGTCGTCTGTTGTGCGGGAGCTGCTGCCTAGTGTGGTGACACTGTGACCCCTGACCGGGCAGGTCAGTGTGAACCTGTCGTCTGTTGTGCGGGAGCTGCTGCCCAGTGTGGTGACACTGTGACCCCTGACCGGGCAGGTCAGTGTGAACCTGTCGTCTGTTGTGCGGGAGCTGCTGCCTGGTGTGGTGACACTGTGACCCCTGACCGGGCAGGTCAGTGTGAACCTGTCGTCTGTTGTGCGGGAGCTGCTGCCCAGTGTGGTGACACTGTGACCCCTGACCGGGCAGGTCAGTGTGAACCTGTCGTCTGTTGTGCGGGAGCTGCTGCCCAGTGTGGTGACACTGTGACCCCTGACCGGGCAGGTCAGTGTGAACCTGTCGTCTGTTGTGCGGGAGCTGCTGCCCAGTGTGGTGACACTGTGACCCCTGACCGGGCAGGTCAGTGTGAACCTGTCGTCTGTTGTGCGGGAGCTGCTGCCCGTGTGGTGACACTGTGACCCCTGACCGGGCAGGTCAGTGTGAACCTGTCGTCTGTTGTGCGGGAGCTGCTGCCCAGTGTGGTGACACTGTGACCCCTGACCGGGCAGGTCAGTGTGAACCTGTCGTCTGTTGTGCGGGAGCTGCTGCCCAGTGTGGTGACACTGTGACCCCTGACCGGGCAGGTCAGTGTGAACCTGTCGTCTGTTGTGCGGGAGCTGCTGCCTGGTGTGGTGACACTGTGACCCCTGACCGGGCAGGTCAGTGTGAACCTGTCGTCTGTTGTGCGGGAGCTGCTGCCCAGTGTGGTGACACTGTGACCCCTGACCGGGCAGGTCAGTGTGAACCTGTCGTCTGTTGTGCGGGAGCTGCTGCCTAGTGTGGTGACACTGTGACCCCTGACCGGGCAGGTCAGTGTGAACCTGTCGTCTGTTGTGCGGGAGCTGCTGCCCAGTGTGGTGACACTGTGACCCCTGACCGGGCAGGTCAGTGTGAACCTGTCGTCTGTTGTGCGGGAGCTGCTGCCCAGTGTGGTGACACTGTGACCCCTGACCGGGCAGGTCAGTGTGAACCTGTCGTCTGTTGTGCGGGAGCTGCTGCCCGGTGTGGTGACACTGTGACCCCTGACCGGGCAGGTCAGTGTGAACCTGTCGTCTGTGTCCCCCACCGCAGTCACTGTACCCTGCGTCTGTTGTGCGGGAGCTGCTGCCCAGTGTGGTGACACTGTGACCCCTGACCGGGCAGGTCAGTGTGAACCTGTCGTCTGTTGTGCGGGAGCTGCTGCCCGTGTGGTGACACTGTGACCCCTGACCGGGCAGGTCAGTGGAACCTGTCGTCTGTTGTGCGGGAGCTGCTGCCCAGTGTGGTGACACTGTGACCCCTGACCGGGCAGGTCAGTGTGAACCTGTCGTCTGTTGTGCGGGAGCTGCTGCCTGGTGTGGTGACACTGTGACCCCTGACCGGGCAGGTCAGTGTGAACCTGTCGTCTGTTGTGCGGGAGCTGCTGCCTGGTGTGGTGACACTGTGACCCCTGACCGGGCAGGTCAGTGTGAACCTGTCGTCTGTTGTGCGGGAGCTGCTGCCTGGTGTGGTGACACTGTGACCCTACTGCCGGGAGTGCTGCCCAGTGTGGTGACACTGTGACCCCTGACCGGGCAGGTCAGTGTGAACCTGTCGTCTGTTGTGTGCGGAGCTGCTGCCTGGTGTGGTGACACTGTGACCCCTGACCGGGCAGGTCAGTGTGAACCTGTCGTCTGTTGTGCGGGAGCTGCTGCCTGGTGTGGTGACACTGTGACCCCTGACCGGGCAGGTCAGTGTGAACCTGTCGTCTGTTGTGCGGGAGCTGCTGCCTAGTGTGGTGACACTGTGACCCCTGACCGGGCAGGTCAGTGTGAACCTGTCGTCTGTTGTGCGGGAGCTGCTGCCTGGTGTGGTGACACTGTGACCCCTGACCGGGCAGGTCAGTTGACCGGGCAGGTCAGTGTGAACCTGTCGTCTGTTGTGCGGGAGCTGCTGCCTGGTGTGGTGACACTGTGACCCCTGACCGGGCAGGTCAGTGTGAACCTGTCGTCTGTTGTGCGGGAGCTGCTGCCTGGTGTGGTGACACTGTGACCCCTGACCGGGCAGGTCAGTGTGAACCTGTCGTCTGTTGTGCGGGAGCTGCTGCCCAGTGTGGTGACATTGACCCCTGACCGGGCAGGTCAGTGTGAACCTGTCGTCTGTTGTGCGGGAGCTGCTGCCTGGTGTGGTGACACTGTGACCCCTGACCGGGCAGGTCAGTGTGAACCTGTCGTCTGTTGTGCGGGAGCTGCTGCCCAGTGTGGTGACACTGTGACCCCTGACCGGGCAGGTCAGTGTGAACCTGTCGTCTGTTGTGCGGGAGCTGCTGCCCGGTGTGGTGACACTGTGACTTACCCCTGACCGGGCAGGTCAGTGTGAACCTGTCGTCTGTTGTGCGGGAGCTGCTGCCTGGTGTGGTGACACTGTGACCCCTGACCGGGCAGGTCAGTGTGAACCTGTCGTCTGTTGTGCGGGAGCTGCTGCCTGGTGTGGTGACACTGTGACCCCTGACCGGGCAGGTCAGTGTGAACCTGTCGTCTGTTGTGCGGGAGCTGCTGCCCAGTGTGGTGACACTGTGACCCCTGACCGGGCAGGTCAGTGTGAACCTGTCGTCTGTTGTGCGGGAGCTGCTGCCCAGTGTGGTGACACTGTGACCCCTGACCGGGCAGGTCAGTGTGAACCTGTCGTCTGTTGTGCGGGAGCTGCTGCCCAGTGTGGTGACACTGTGACCCCTGACCGGGCAGGTCAGTGTGAACCTGTCGTCTGTTGTGCGGGAGCTGCTGCCCGGTGTGGTGACACTGTGACCCCTGACCGGGCAGGTCAGTGTGAACCTGTCGTCTGTTGTGCGGGAGCTGCTGCCCAGTGTGGTGACACTGTGACCCTGACCGGGCAGGTCAGTGAACCTGTCGTCTGTTGTGCGGGAGCTGCTGCCCAGTGTGGTGACACTGTGACCCCTGACCGGGCAGGTCAGTGTGAACCTGTCGTCTGTTGTGCGGGAGCTGCTGCCCGGTGTGGTGACACTGTGACCCCTGACCGGGCAGGTCAGTGTGAACCTGTCGTCTGTTGTGCGGGAGCTGCTGCCGTGGTACACTGTGACCCTGACCGGGCAGGTCAGTGTGAACCTGTCGTCTGTTGTGCGGGAGCTGCTGCCTGGTGTGGTGACACTGTGACCCCTGACCGGGCAGGTCAGTGTGAACCTGTCGTCTGTTGTGCGGGAGCTGCTGCCTGGTGTGGTGACACTGTGACCCCTGACCGGGCAGGTCAGTGTGAACCTGTCGTCTGTTGTGCGGGAGCTGCTGCCCAGTGTGGTGACACTGTGACCCCTGACCGGGCAGGTCAGTGTGAACCTGTCGTCTGTTGTGCGGGAGCTGCTGCCTGGTGTGGTGACACTGTGACCCCTGACCGGGCAGGTCAGTGTGAACCTGTCGTCTGTTGTGCGGGAGCTGCTGCCCAGTGTGGTGACACTGTGACCCCTGACCGGGCAGGTCAGTGTGAACCTGTCGTCTGTTGTGCGGGAGCTGCTGCCCAGTGTGGTGACACTGTGACCCCTGACCGGGCAGGTCAGTGTGAACCTGTCGTCTGTTGTGCGGGAGCTGCTGCCTGGTGTGGTGACACTGTGACCCCCTGACCGGGCAGGTCAGTGTGAACCTGTCGTCTGTTGTGCGGGAGCTGCTGCCTGGTGTGGTGACACTGTGACCCCTGACCGGGCAGGTCAGTGTGAACCTGTCGTCTGTTGTGCGGGAGCTGCTGCCTGGTGTGGTGACACTGTGACCCCTGACCGGGCAGGTCAGTGTGAACCTGTCGTCTGTTGTGCGGGAGCTGCTGCCTGGTGTGGTGACACTGTGACCCCTGACCGGGCAGGTCAGTGTGAACCTGTCGTCTGTTGTGCGGGAGCTGCTGCCCAGTGTGGTGACACTGTGACCCCTGACCGGGCAGGTCAGTGTGAACCTGTCGTCTGTTGTGCGGGAGCTGCTGCCTGGTGTGGTGACACTGTGACCCCTGACCGGGCAGGTCAGTGTGAACCTGTCGTCTGTTGTGCGGGAGCTGCTGCCCAGTGTGGTGACACTGTGACCCCTGACCGGGCAGGTCAGTGTGAACCTGTCGTCTGTTGTGCGGGAGCTGCTGCCTGGTGTGGTGACACTGTGACCCCTGACCGGGCAGGTCAGTGTGAACCTGTCGTCTGTTGTGCGGGAGCTGCTGCCTGGTGTGGTGACACTGTGACCCCTGACCGGGCAGGTCAGTGTGAACCTGTCGTCTGTTGTGCGGGAGCTGCTGCCTGGTGTGGACGTGGCTGCCGAGGTGTGCCGTCTGATGCGTGGCCAGGACGCCCCGGACGTGGCTGCCGGCGCCAAGACGAGTCTGGCCACAGCGCTGCTGCCTGGAGCCAGGGACCGCGGCCACTTCAGTGAGTAGTGGCCGACACGTTGTGAAGACTAGCACGGCACGTCACACGTCTGGTAATGTCAGAACCTGGCGATGTTGAACAAGCAAAAATGTCATGTCATCCGGACGTAATGGAAGTGTTGCTTTCTCAGTGTCAGAAAAGTGAAGGGAAGAATAATGGAGTGCTGAGGTTAAATTTACATGATGAACCCCTAGCAGCTATTTTGGACAAATGTTTGTCCCCGACGGATTCTGGCACCCTCTAAGATCTTAAAAATATACCATCCGATTACATCTTTCAATAGAACGGACAGATCTTGCTGACGATATCTGTCCATGCATGCCACTATATTTCTTAAAGAATTGACAGTTCAAACCAAGGAACCAGCGAAAACAAAATAGGTGGGGAATTCTCCTGTATGTTCTTTGAAGATGAATTCATAATGTTTAGCTTCCATTTGGTCGCTTCAACGCTTAAATTGTTTCCAAAGGTTCATCCAAAGGTCCAAGTCATGCATGAAGGATACGTAATGTGTAATGTCTGGCTAATGATATGGCTGGGTTCTACGAAGTGGAAATTGTTTGTTTTGTCACCCGGCCCATTTATGTTTGGAAGACCGATGGTCGGATATCGAGCATAGCACGGATTCGATAGCCATACGGATATCCGTTTGGTACGGAGAACGGTGCGGATCGGATAAAGCTTGGTGAAGTTACATGAATACGAATTACATAATGGATTGGAGCTCAAACTTTTGCCGTGGAAGCTATAAGTGAGCCAAGCAATCCCAATTATTTCCTTTGTTTTCCAGCCATACCTAAGTAATAAAATGCTGGGGTTAGCTGATGCTGATAGTTGTTTTTTTAGTTGTCCAAAAATATGTTATGCCACTAATCAGCGACTACATTGTCGTACTCTTCCTTGCAGGCATCCTTAAATGTCAAACACATGGAGAAGTAGCTTGAGCTGGATTCATTCCATTGCTCTATCAATTTCAACAATCGTCTTACTTCTATGCAATCCAGATTACTGCAATCACATTGATATCAGTGAGTTTCTGGTTATGCTACCTATTATCGCATTTAGCAACCCACCCATTGCACCTGTAGTTTTATTATTATCTAGGTAGGGAGATACCTACCAACTCATGTGCATATGGCACACCCTAGCCCTACCCCACAGGTAAGTGAGCCATACTAACTTACAATGCAGTGGCGATGACATATGGCACACCCTAGCCCTACCCCACAGGTAAGTGAGCCATACTAACTTACAATGTGCACACCCTAGCCCTACCCCACAGGTAAGTGAGCCATACTAACTTACAATGAGGGGAACATATGGCACACCCTAGCCCTACCCCACAGGTAAGTGAGCCATACTAACTTACAATGCAGTGGCGATGACATATGGCACACCCTAGCCCTACCCCACAGGTAAGTGAGCCATACTAACTTACAATGCAGTGGCGATGACATATGGCACACCCTAGCCCTACCCCACAGGTAAGTGAGCCATACTAACTTACAATGCAGTGGCGATGACATATGGCACACCCTAGCCCTACCCCACAGGTAAGTGAGCCATACTAATCATAACAATGGCACACCAGTGGCGATACATATGGCACACCCTACCCCCACAGGTAAGTGAGCCATACTAACTTACAATGCAGTGGCGATGACATACGGCACACCCTAGCCCTACCCCACAGGTAAGTGAGCCATACTAACTTACAATGCAGTGGCGATGACAATGCAGTGGCATACGTGGCATGCATCATAATTCTTGTTCAGGAAAACCGTTTCTTGTTCGGCGCCACGTGTACCACTCAGGCTGTCATCGTACTGGCTATAGTAGGCCTCAGCTCTTCCGGGCAGGACCGACCTTCGGCAGGTGTCGACCCTCTGCAGCCGCCGACCCTCGGCACCTGCCGACTCTCGGCAGCCACTGACCCTCGGCAGGTGCCGACCTTTGGCAGCCGCCGACCCTCGGCAGCCACTGACCCTCGGCAGGTGCCGACCTTTGACAGCCGCCGACCCTCGGCAGCCAACGCGACGGATGCCACAGTTCTAACACTGATCCCCGTGAAGTGCCGGTTCACCGTGTTCGAGTCAATATCAAGTTGGTTCGCCAGGCCGGGTATTTCCCCTGAATAATGGGCCCGCACGCACCTGCACCCGTGTCTTCATTGTCACGCGCCACTGTGTGTACGCCACACAGGTGCTCAGCCAGACCATATTTCCGTGGGAGGCCCGAACAGGGTCAGAAATCTTGATCGTATCCTCTCGATCGTACGTCAAGTATGGCGCCAGTGGTCGGAAGGGAATGGAAGGATGCACTCGCACATCCGGAAATTTCACGAAAGAGCTGCTTTCTGCTGATTTTGTTTAATCTGGAAAAAAAAGTAACGTGCAAAAAAGAAACATTTTTAGGGGCTACAGCTCAGCCAATCATTACAGCTCAGATGTTGTGGTTCAAGCATGGCGTTGGTACAAATGTATGACACGTAAATCAACTTGGCTCGGTCTTGATACAAGAAGCTTAAAGAAAAATCGAATTATAGTTTCAGGAGAATTGGATTGTCATGCTTGACACACCAACAGAACTATCCAAAACTTCAAATTTAAATTATTCACCACTAAAGAGTACACACTAACGCATGAGCAGGATCTTAACTCTCGCTTGCGGGAAAAATAGTTGCAGAGGATTGGCTACGTTTGAACACTCTGAAGTGATCGGCACAATATACCTGCATGTATACATATGTACGTTTATATATATATATATATATATATATATATATATATATGCATATACATATAAGCAGGCGCATTGCGTAGATCAAGGGAAGTGTTCAAGTGAATATATTCGTCTATCTTTATGTTTTCCGATGAAATGGTTTTTTTCCCGGATATGTAGCAGACGGTCCCGGCAACGTGCTTGTGTATTCTCTTCGGTACACCAAGTTTGGGTGAATAATTGAATTTGCTTTGGGATGCCTGTGCACCCGTAAACTTCAACATAGAACCCCATGTGAGAGACAGACGTGCCGACGCTGACGGTCCGTCCCACCTGACAGACCTGCCGACACTGACGGTCCGTCCCACCTGACCTGCCGACACTGACGGTCCGTCCCACCTGACCTGCCGACACTGACGGTCCGTCCCACCTGACCTGCCGACACTGACGGTCCGTCCCACCTGACCTGCCGACGCTGACGGTCCGTCCCACCTGACCTGCCGACACTGACGGTCCGTCCCACCTGACCTGCCGACACTGACGGTCCGTCCCACCTGACACTGACCTGACCACCGTGACAGCCTGACCTGACCTGCCGACACTGACGGTCCGTCCCACCTGACCTGCCGACACTGACGGTCCGTCCCACCTGACCTGCCGACACTGACAGTCCGTCCCACCTGACCTGCCGACACTGACGCTCCGTCCCACCTGACCTGCCGACACTGACACCCGTGTCACACTGACGGTCCGTCCCACCTGACCTGCCGACACTGACGGTCCGTCCCACCTGACCTGCCGACACTGACGGTCCGTCCCACCTGACCTGCCGACGCTGACGGTCCGTCCCACCTGACCTGCCGACACTGACGGTCAGTCCCACCTGACCTGCCGACACTGACGGTCCGTCCCACCTGACAGACCTGCCGACACTGACGGTCCGTCCCACCTGACCTGCCGACACTGACGGTCCGTCCCACCTGACCTGCCGACACTGACGGTCCGTCCCACCTGACCTGCCGACACTGACGGTCCGTCCCACCTGACACTGCCGACACTGACGGTCCGTCCCACCTGACCTGCCGACACTGACGGTCCGTCCCACCTGACCTGCCGACACTGACGGTCCGCTCCTGACTGACCTGCCGACACTGACGGTCCGTCCCACCTGACACTGACCTGCCGACACTGACGGTCCGTCCCACCTGACAGACCTGCCGACACTGACGGTCCGTCCCACCTGACCTGCCGACACTGACGGTCCGTCCCACCTGACCTGCCGACACTGACGGTCCGTCCCACCTGACCTGCCGACACTGACGGTCCGTCCCACCTGACCTGCCGACACTGACGGTCCGTCCCACCTGACCTGCCGACACTGACGGTCCGTCCCACCTGACAGACCTGCCGACACTGACGGTCCGTCCCACCTGACCTGCCGACACTGACGGTCCGTCCCACCTGACAGACCTGCCGACACTGACGGTCCGTCCCCACCTGACCTGCCGACACTGACGGTCCGTCCCACCTGACAGACCTGCCGACACTGACGGTCCGTCCCACCTGACCTGCCGACACTGACGGTCCGTCCCACCTGACCTGCCGACACTGACGGTCCGTCCCACCTGACCTGACCTGCCGACACTGACGGTCCGTCCCACCTGACAGCTGCCGACACTGACGGTCCGTCCCACCTGACAGACCTGCCGACACTGACGGTCCGTCCCACCTGACCTGACCTGCCGACACTGACGGTCCGTCCCACCTGACCTGCCGACACTGACGGTCCGTCCCACCCTGACCCTGCCGACACTGACGGTCCGTCCCACCTGACAGACCTGCCGACACTGACGGTCCGTCCCACCTGACAGCCTGCCGACACTGACGGTCCGTCCCACCTGACCCTGCCGAGACCTCCACTGACGGTCCGTCCCACCTGACAGACCTGCCGACACTGACGGTCCGTCCCACCTGACAGACCTGCCGACACTGACGGTCCGTCCCACCTGACAGCTGCCGACACTGACGGTCCGTCCCACCTGACAACTGCCGACACTGACGGTCCGCCTCCGTCCCACCTGACCTGCCGACACTGACGGTCCGTCCCACCTGACCTGCCGACACTGACGGTCCGTCCCACCTGACAGACCTGCCGACACTGACGGTCCGTCCCACCTGACCTGCCGACACTGACGGTCCGTCCCACCTGACCTGCCGACACTGACGGTCCGTCCCACCTGACAGACTGCCGACACTGACGGTCCGTCCCACCTGACCTGCCGACACTGACGGTCCGTCCCACCTGACAGACCTGCCGACACTGACGGTCCGTCCCACCTGACAGACCTGCCGACACTGACGGTCCGTCCCACCTGACCTGCCGACACTGACGGTCCGTCCCACCTGACACCTGCCGACACTGACGGTCCGTCCCCTGACCTGAACCCCGACACTGACGGTCCGTCCCACCTGACCTGCCGACACTGACGGTCCGTCCCACCTGACAGACCTGCCGACACTGACGGTCCGTCCCACCTGACCTGCCGACACTGACGGTCCGTCCCACCTGACCTGCCGACACTGACGGTCCGTCCCCCTGACCTCCGACACTGACGGTCCGTCCCACCTGACAGACGTCCGACACTGACGGTCCGTCCCCACCTGACCTGCCGACACTGACGGTCCGTCCCACCTGACCTGCCGACACTGACGGTCCGTCCCACCTGACAACTCCGGACACTGACGGTCCGTCCCACCTGACCTGCCGACACTGACGGTCCGTCCCACCTGACAGACCTGCCGACACTGACGGTCCGTCCCACTGACCTGACCTGCCGACACTGACGGTCCGTCCCACCTGACCTGCCGACACTGACGGTCCGTCCCACCTGCACATGACCTGCCGACACTGACGGTCCGTCCCACCTGACCTGCCGACACTGACGGTCCGTCCCACCTGACCTGCCGACACTGACGGTCCGTCCCACCTGACAACTGCCGACACTGACGGTCCGTCCCACCTGACACCTGCCGACACTGACGGTCCCCACCTACGTCCCACCGTCAGACCTGCCGACACTGACGGTCCGTCCCACCTGACAGACTGCCGACACTGACGGTCCGTCCCACCTGACAGACCTGCCGACACTGACGGTCCGTCCCACCTGACCTGCCGACACTACGGTCCGTCCCACCTGACCTGCCGACACTGACGGTCCGTCCCACCTGACCTGCCGACACTGACGGTCCGTCCCACCTGACCTGCCGACACTGACGGTCCGTCCCACCTGACCTGCCGACACTGACGGTCCGTCCCACCTGACCTGCCGACACTGACGGTCCGTCCCACCTGACCTGCCGACACTGACGGTCCGTCCCACCTGACCTGCCGACACTGACGGTCCGTCCCACCTGACCTGCCGACACTGACGGTCCGTCCCACCTGACCTGCCGACACTGACGGTCCGTCCCACCTGACCTGCCGACACTGACGGTCCGTCCCACCTGACCTGCCGACACTGACGGTCCGTCCCACCTGACCTGCCGACACTGACGGTCCGTCCCACCTGACCTGCCGACACTGACGGTCCGTCCCACCTGACCTGCCGACACTGACGGTCCGTCCCACCTGACCTGCCGACACTGACGGTCCGTCCCACCTGACCTGCCGACACTGACGGTCCGTCCCACCTGACAGACCTGCCGACACTGACGGTCCGTCCCACCTGACCTGCCGACACTGACGGTCCGTCCCACCTGACCTGCCGACACTGACGGTCCGTCCCACCTCCACTGACGGTCCGCACCTGCCGACACTGACGGTCCGTCCCACCTGACAGACCTGCCGACACTGACGGTCCGTCCCACCTGACCTGCCGACACTGACGGTCCGTCCCACCTGACCTGCCGACACTGACGGTCCGTCCCACCTGACAGACCTGCCGACACTGACGGTCCGTCCCACCTGACAGACCTGCCGACACTGACGGTCCGTCCCACCTGACAGACCTGCCGACACTGACGGTCCGTCCCACCTGACAGACCTGCCGACACTGACGGTCCGTCCCACCTGACAGACCTGCCGACACTGACGGTCCGTCCCACCTGACCTGCCGACACTGACGGTCCGTCCCACCTGACCTGCCGACACTGACACCCGTGTCACACCCGGCAGGCCTGCCGGCGCGCGGGCGCGGTTTCGGCCGTCCGGCGCCGCGCGGTGACCACTTCCGCTCGCGGGCGCCCAACACGTCGCGGCCGCCGTCGCTGCACGTGGACGACTTCGTGGCGCTAGAGAAGCGCGGCGAACACCCGACCGGCCCCACCGGCTACAACGGCGCGGCGCGTGCGGCCGGCCGTGGCCGCGCCGCCGGGCGGGCGCGCGCGCGCGGCCGAGCCGTCACATTCGAGCGGAGTCGCGGCGGGTTCGCCGAGTTCCGCGGCAGCCGCAGTCGAGGTGAGTTGGCTGGCGCTGTTGGGATGCTGGTCGGCGTGTGTGTAACTGCCACCAACACAGCCTCTCACCCCAAGTGATGCCGGAAGGGTACACCATCAGCCGGCGGCCTGTGTGTGCAACCACAAGCTGCCACACACACACAGCACCTGTGTGTGTAACCACAAACTGCCATACACATCACCTGTGTGTCACTTGGTTGTAAGGAGGACGAGTAGTCTAGGGGTAAATTTCCCGTCTCACAATCGAAATATTGTGGGTTCGAGTCTCACCTGTCGCTACTCTTCGCCCGCGACCAATCGGCGTTAGAGATTGGCGACGCTACATGACTCAACGGTCGACGTGTCGTAAAACCAATAACCACCACCACCATGACTTGATTGTAACGTCGTCATGGTATCGCCCCGACAGGCGGCGGCGGCGGCGGCGGCGGTGGTGGTGGTGGTGGTGGTGGAGGCGGCAGTGGGGGCTCCGGCGGCACAGCCGGAGGCGCCGGCGGCGGAGGCGGCGGTGGAGGCGGCGGCGGCGGAGGCGGCGGCGGTGGCGGCGGTAGTGGTGGCGGTGGCAGCGGCAGCGGTGGTGGCAGCGGCGGTGGCGAGGGCTACCGCAGCAGTCCGGCGCGCTACCGCTCCGACGGTCGCCACGAGGACCGGTTCGCCGGCTTCCGCGGACGGCGCGGCGTCGGTCCGCCCTACGGCGGCCGCTTCGACAAGCGCGACCGCTTCGCGTTCGGCGGCCGGGAGCGCGGCAGCAAACATTACCGAGGCTTGGGCCGGTAGCGGTGCGGCGGGCACGGGTCGTCGCTGGTCCCGCCGCGGCCGCTGTGGTGAGACTGACAACCCGGAATCGAGCGCAACACGTGAAATCGAAGCGTGCCACCATCACGCTTCGATTCACGTTTTGCGATGCAGTGATCGAGACGATTGGGTGCGGACGGAGGGGCGGGGTGACTAAATGATCAACTCTGGTCGATGCGCCCAACAACCCATCTGGCTAACTGAAGCATGTGGATGTGGCACGCCAGAGTGGCCGAATGAGACCAAGTGAGGAAGTGATTGTGTGACATGCGAGTGATCAAGTGACAACATAGGGAATGTGTATGGGACAGTGTTAGATATGGATGCAGCACGCACTGTATGTGATGTGGGTGTGGTGTTTAGATATGGATGTGACATGCACTGTCTGCGATGTGTTGTGATGTGGATGTGACGTTTAGATATGGATGTGACATGCACTGTATGCGATGTGATGTGATGTGGATGTGACGTTTTAGAGACGTCGCGATTGACGTTGCTAGCCAAATACACGTCCTTGTGTTACGTCGACATTGTGCGGGAAATGCCGTCGCAGTATGAAGGTTATTCGTGCATTATGGCCACGTACTATTCTGACCATACCAGTGGATATTGTATAATGATATGACATGCAGGAACATCGCACTTCCTTCCCATCATTCCCCTTTCTCGAAACGCCAGGGGGTTTGGAACACCATAACACCATAACGCCTTGCCATAACGGCAAGGCGAGAAGTGGTCCCGGGTGGAGGGAGTTGATGTGACATCGGGTTGAGCGAGAAAGGATATCGGAGAGAGAAAAGGCCTCTGGTAGAGAAAACATCTCGGATTACCATTACTGGGCTCGTAACCTCGCTAGCATTACTACGACCATTCTCAATAGCAATTATACCCACTTCAATAAGCATTTGTTGAGTTGTGCCTGAGAGCCAGGCGTGAGCAGCTGACCCATCTGGTCATGCCGTCAGGTTGTGCACACAACTGGGAGTTGTGCCTGAGAGCCAGGCGTGAGCAGCTGACCCATCTGGTCCTGCCGTCAAGTTGTGCACACCATTGGGAGTTCTGCGTAACGGTAAGCCAGGCGTGAGCAGCTGACCCATCTGGTCCTGCCGTCAGGTTGTGCACACCATTGGGAGTTCTGCCTAACGGTGAGCGGCCGTGCGTGCGTGCGCTTTGTTCTGGAAACAACATACATAGGTCGAACAAAACAATGGCAACGGTTATTTGGTCAGTTGTCTCGGCCACGTGGAAGCTGTGAATTACGTGATTGAAAAGGATAAATATCACCGTCGTGACGTCGCGGCAGGTGGCGACGGATTCGGTTTTTCGCTGGTACAGTCGGTCACGGAAGTATTTTCCAGTAGGTATACCTTTAATATGCTAAGCCACGAAGAACTTTGGCTGTCCAGAAACCACGGCATCTATATAAAAAAAAACGCTGTCGGATAGCTCATGATGATTCCGGAAGAACGCAACCAGCAGTTTGAAGTTGTGCAAAACGTGACGTCATCATGGGCGCATATGACGTCACGGATTATGTTGCTTTTTAGGCCCTGAGGCATGGGTGTAGGTTTCTTGAAATTATTCGGAGGGAATAATAGGCACATGAAAGCACATTATCGGTTATATATCAGGCGGGCCGACATGAATCTGGAGGGATACCGTATATGGTCCCACAAACAACATGGGGGGAAGCGGTCTCCCAAAAACATGCCAAGCTACATAGGTGAACACTAAATGAACCCTGAAGGTTCATTCTTTGCTCGATTTCGAAAATTAAGTGCCCCGTAATCATAAGAAAAGGTGCATTGAAGTGCTAATTAGTAAAATCGAAATTGAAGCTTGTCGAAGGTTCAATTTCCGACTAAGCTAAGTTTTCAAAATTTTAACGTCCTAATTCTTGAACTTTCATTTTTCGAATATGGAGATCACTCCCACAAACAAACCAAAGTCAACTACAGATACAGCTGCATATAAAGGTGCACTGGGTTTGACTGGGAGAGGCAACCACTAGAGTATTGTATACCTATCGCCTCTGATGGAAATATTCAAAGCTGTGGACTTTTAAACCCATACTTCCGTTCCAGTAATAGGACGTTAGATAGTTGTGCAACGAAAGCAGGGCGATTGGATGTTGAACTTATTTCTGATCATATTTTCCTAACTTACGGACCAAAATGACGTCAAAGTCTGGGATTACAAAAAGTGTTTGTGCCAGAAATAAGCGGACGTCGTCGTACCCGAATTTGATGTACCGAAAATCATGCTCTCCGAATTCGGGATCCAGAACAAAAAATCAGCTCTGCCCTCGGATGAGATGGTCCGAATAGCTTTGCCCCCGGGATATCTTCCTGCTTTCTGCTGAAGGCTACATCGGTGGGCGTAAATTAAAGTGAGTGCCTTAAGGAGAGTTAACCTACGCTCCCGAGTCGACTGGCCCGAGCATTGTGAGCACGCCAGAATGTCGTGCGACTGGCTAAACATGTCGGCACAACAAAACACCACCAAGCCGCCACCTAAACGCATACGCAAAGCGACCTTTCAATGTTTATTCAAAACAAAACTTAAATGTTATACTAAAAGCAGCGAGGAGCATTGATAACGAACATCCACAAGAACAATTATTTCACCGCGTGCCGAAGAGCAGGAGCGCGACATAGCGCCTGCCATCTGCCACCCAACGGCCGAACCACAGTTTCACGTTACTGCCGCTGGACCTCTCGTATCACAATGAGTGTCCCGACAAAGCTTTCCGCGCGCTTACAAAAACCGACTGAGTATCTTGTACTGTACGATAGCTGCGCGGGGTTCCAGGCAAGGAAGAGGCAAAGGACAGAACTGGATGTCACCCATTGCCATGCAGACCGAGCCGAAATAGGGTGGCACCGGCAGCTCCAATCGAAGCAGGTTCGCTCTCAGCGGCCGACCAAACGTATCGACAATAAGGATTTCGCGGCGATCGCGGCGGGTTTCCGTTGGAGAGATTGAGTATGGTCAGTGAGTGCTCTTGTAGCCATTCTGGAGCCGGCGCTTACGATGGCTTCTGGCCAAAATAGATAGTGGATAGATGAGACACCGTGCCTAGCTCCAGTCTCATATGGAGGAATCGCGTGTCAAAGGGCAAGCCCTCGTCCAAAGGACAATCACGCAATGAACGCTGAAATTCCGCTCTCTGCTAATTTCCTTCCGGTGTTACTAAAAGCCAGCTTTCCGAAACAAAACAAAAATCATAGAATGCTGATGCTAAGTAAGCAGCAACAAGAAATAAATCGAGAACGAACAAAAAAAGTCACGCAGTGCGATGCGGCAGACAACTGAAGAGACGGACGCTCCCGGTCGGGAGAACCAGCAACAGACACAGCTGTCGCAAGCGCCGGCCGCCCCATGTAAGCCCAGCAGGCGCTCCAGAATGACGCCAAGAGCAGGCGCGCGCAGAGTGGCCGCGCCGACGCGGGCCGAAAATGACGTGGTGGTCGGCGTACAGGCGGCCGCTGGCAGCTTCGGCAGGCAGTGGTAGCTCGGCGGCGAAACGGCTCTACAATTAACAAGAAACCCAGCAACACGGTCCCATCAGGTACTAGCAGGCGGGGCGGGGCAGGGCGGTGCGGGCCGGGGCAGGCGGCTGGCGGGCGTCGTCCCGCCCCGACGGCTGCGGCGCACCGACCGCGCCGGCGCAACACACTACAGCAATACATGTGAATTGAACGCACGCGCACACCACCGGAGCTGAAGATTTGACACGGCGTGCAGCCGCTACGCCACTGGGCAGCGCCGGCCACACTCGACGGACGCGGCCACACGGCAGCGTGCCGTCCGCTCCACACAAGAGCCCGAGTCGTATTAGATACGACTGGAAGAAGCGACACGTGACTTCTAACAATGCGTCGGCGAAGAGGGAGAGTTACACAGAGCGTATCTGGCTACTGGACTGTCCGGTAGCTTGTTAATGAGGTAAAATTCAGGTAGTGTTACAGTGGGTATCATGGTCTGACCGCCCATCACAAACAGGCCGGCCGCCATGCCCGCCGGCCGCCCGCGGCAACAGCATCACGTGACGACGCTGCCGACCACGTGACTGCCGCGGCGACATCCTCACGTGACGACGCTGCCGACCACGTGACTGCCGCGGCGACAGGCTCACGTGACGATGCTGCCGACCACGTGACTGCCGCGGCGACAGCCTCACGTGACGATACTGCCGACCACGTGACTGCCGCGGCGACAGCCTCACGTGACGATGCTGCCGACCACGTGACTGCCGCGGCGACAGCCTCACGTGACGATGCTGCCGACCACGTGACTGCCGCGGCGACAGGCTCACGTGACGGTGCTGCCGACCACGTGACTGCCGCGGCGACAGCCTCACGTGACGGTGCTGCCAGTATGCGGACCTAGTGACGATGCTGCCGACCACGTGACTGCCGCGGCGACAGCCTCACGTGACGACGCTGCCGACCACGTGACTGCCGCGGCAACAGCCTCACGTGACGATGCTGCCGACCACACCCTGCCGCACGTGACGATGCTGCCGACCACGTGACTCGCCGCGTCGGCAGCGCGCCGAGGGCCACGGCCCGAGCGGCCAGCGTGCCGCAGATGACGCGCCGGCCGCCTGCCGCCGAGACACGCCGCTGTCGGTCAGCATCTGCGCACACAGAGGAGCCACGGCCCGAGCGGCGGACAGTCGGCGGTGGCGGCCGGCACGCCGCCGCGCCGCCGGCCGATCCATTCGGCGGTCACACCGCGCACACATCACTGTCCGGGCGTGGCCTGCCGGCGAGGCGCCCTATCACCCGGCCCACGGCGCGCCGGTGGCGCCCCCGTCCCCGCCGGCGGAATGCGGCACTACTCGGCGCCGGCCACGCCCGGGCTGGCCGACGCCGCCGTCGAGCTGGCCGGCGACGGCTGGCCGCTCCTCGAAGTTGAGTCGAGTCGACAGTCGAGGGCGGCCGGCTTATCAGCGTGGCAGTCCTGCGGACCGAGACGCAGCGTCAGCGACAGACAGTCCCGTGGCGCTCACACACCCCGGAACGTGTGTCCACGCAATGCACGCGTCACACCCCGCTCTCAACGTTCTGAAACAATCGCCAGTTCGCCGCCCGTCTGCTGAGCGTCTTCGACCCGTCTGGACGCGTCTCCTACCTGGGATTCCAGGAGCGGCCGCCGCGCGGCCTCCTTCTGCTGGTTCACCATCAGGTCGTGCAAATGAGCCGTCCTCTCCTCCAGCAAGGTCTGCAGCAGACGCACACACGTTACCATCACAGATGCAAATCGCCGGCCACCGGGCGCATGGATCAAATTTGCTGTGCAAATGGGTGAACCATAACACTTTCTGAATTGACATCGCTCCCCAAAATCGTACGGCATCGTGCTCGTACACGCACATTTGAGAAGTTTTCATGCCTCACTCTGACGGCGTTGTGCTCGCAAGCGCAATGCCCATTATTATCATACTGATAGACGCACATCCCGGAATGCAATTCGAGGCAGTGTGTTGATATATGATGTTGCTTGCTTGTTCTACATCACCATCTTTGTATAGGTTGTCATGGATTCCAGAAATAAGACAGAAATATCACTTTAGCTTATAAGTACCTTATTAGTTCCAGATGGAGTTCGAAAGAACTGAAAAGCATGGTGAACTTGTTTTCATAGGGCATTTAGACATCCTGCTGTACCATTTTCGACCTCGCATACCTAACGCACACATTATCGAAACACTGACGGGGCACTGGTCAAACCAGGGTCCAGCGCCACTACACATAGCCTCCGACGCGATAACCGAAGGCGAGCGAGCCTAGCGCGTCAGCTGAGCCGCCAATACACGTGACCTGCGCCTGCGCAGCTGCCTCGGGCCGTACCGCTAACAGCCGATATCACCAACAGAGTGGCAGGCTGGCAAAACTCACTCACTCACTCACTCACTCACTCACTCACACACACACACACACACAAGTACCGTTTTCTGTTTGCTCTCGGCGCGCAGTCTGGTGACGGCCAGCGCCAACGTGCGCACCGTCTCCAGCACGGCCTCCTGGCCGGCCGGCGGCAGTGGCGCCACCAGCGTCGCCACGCGCGCCACCGTCGCCTCCACGTCGGCCAGCATCTCGGCGGAGCACCGCTCCTGTCGGCGGCACACGCTCCCGTTACGCCCCGCCCACCGAGCCTGCTGACGACCGGTCACAAACACGGCGGCCATTCCAGGCCAGTCGTTCCCAACTGATGCCCTCTGAACATCAGGACACAATACAAATCCTCCGATTTGCATTACGTGAATATCTTATTCATGTCAGAATTATACTAACTCGCATTTCTACATAGCGGCGAGAGTATTCAAATCGAAACGTCTGAGCATCGGCCACAAAACACGGACAATTTGCCCACACAACCGATGACACACGTTCTGAATACAAATTGTATCGATGGCTTCTTCAAAATGTAAGAGGTAGCTGTGTGAAGCATCGGCAAGACACGCAAGAAAACGCGGGCAGCTCACAGTTAACAGGAGGTTCCATGTGGATAGAAGTACCAACGCACGCCATCTCACCCATAACGTGGTGTGCTATCGACTCATCAGTCTACGAAGAACAATTGATGCTGCCCGCTGTCCCGGTACACACCAGGGTTCATGCTGCTTCAGCGTTCCCCAAACCCTGCCGTCTCGGCGCTCCCCAGACCTCTGCCGTCTCGGCACTCCCCAAGCCCATGTAGTATCGGCACTCCTCAAACCACTGCCGTCTCGGCACTCCCAAGACCTCTGCCGTCTCGGCACTCCCCAGACCTCTGCCGTCTCGGCGCTCCCCAGACCTCTGCCGTCTCGGCACTCCCCAGACCTCTGCCGTCTCGGCACTCCCCAAACCCATGTCGTATCGGCACTCCTCAAACCACTGCCGTCTCGGCACTCCCCAGACCTCTGCCGTTTCGGGGCTCCCCAGACCCCTGCCATCTCTGCACACCTGACGCCCCTGCCATCCCGTATGCACCAGGGTCGATGCTGACTCAGCACTCCTGACGCCGCTGCCGCCCGGCCACTGGCCCGGCCGGGGAGAGAGAAAGTGTCCGCGCCTGAGTACCTTAGCGGCGGCGGCGGCGGCGTTGTGCGGCGCCAGCGCCACGTTCGGCTGGAAGTGCCGCTCGTGCTGCTTGGCCTGGTCGGTCTTGACGACGCGGTCCGGGTGCAGCAGCACCGGCGGGTCGTGCGACAGTACGGACCGTCTGTCAACACACACACACACACCGGGACTGGTCACAACACGCACACACACACACCCGAGCTGGTCACAACACGCACACACACACAACAGTCGCCAGAACAGCAAGCACAGGACACACGGACGACCTTCACGGGTCGGCAGGGTAAATATTGTGTACCAATGCGTGGAAGCGGTGTGATGTCTAACCAGACGTATTGGAGTGAAAATTAGTTAAAATGCATCCCAAATATAGCGATACCTGAAGCAATTTGTCTCCTTTTTCAGCCTGACCCATTAATTTTCCATAAAATGAATCACAACACAAGAAAACCCTTGATGAAGTTGGTTTACCTCGCTGACTAAAAAACAACCAAGATTACCAGTTTGTTCCAGATTCCATGCACAGAGCGAAGGGAGCTCACGTGATTGGGATGCAACTTGCTGCACGCTATAATTTAAAATAATGCAATTAAAACAAAGATAAAACCACGGATAACAGTAAACGGATAGGAAACTCCCCCGAATCGGCGACCAAGGACGGGCTATTGCCACCTAGCGGTTGGAGGCCGAAGCTAATCCTGGATAGGATATTGTTTGATTCCAGCAGCACATTCCCGCGTTGGAGAGTAAAGCGTGGTTTAGTTTCGGCCAATTTCCACTTTTTGGAGAAGCTAGGGAACCGTGATTCTGCTGCATAGAACTCTGTGGCGGTAAGGAATTAATTAAAACATCTCTGCCTTCATTTCTTTGTTTCAGGGAACATTTAAACGCATGGCGTGGTGTACTACGTTTATGGCGCGTTGTGTGTGTTTTTGGGAGCAACTTATGTGTTGGATCAAGTGAAGCATGTAATTCTCCATTGCATTGCCCAGTTATTTACTCTAAATCACGAGAAAATCTGAATCAGTGGTATTTAGTCTGTTTGAGCTTTTGCTTGGCTTGAAGCATTGGTCAAAGTGGGCGCCGTAAATGTACCAATTTTCACCTGCATATGCAGCTCTGAAACTAAGGGTTTTGGCTGGAGGATGTCCGATTTGAGGCTGAGGAGCAGTCCGAAGGAGGAATTGTCTGACATAAAGTATTGCAATCTTTACCTAAGGTACATGGCTGAATATTTTGAAAGGTTGTAAGTGAAAGGATCGGTGAATCACCAAGCCTGGTGCCAAGGGCAAAGACTTGGTGCCAGTGGTGACAAAGGCCACCAGTGAGCACCAGTGTAGGGCAGTTGTAGTGCAGGTAGGAGTAAATAACATAGGTCCTGCTAGGAGTGAGGAGCTGCTGCAGGACTGCAGGGCCCTTCTGGCCACCCTGAAGCATAGTAATTGTCTGATTCGGTTCTCATCAGGTTGCAGTAGCAACATATTTCAGAAGAATACAATATTATAGAACTTCTGAGTTTTTTTTATGGAGATGGGTCAATAGCTTGTTTTTTAAATTGAAATCATTTCCAATAATATCGCATTATGGGTGCCCAAAATTGAACATTTGCAAACCATTACTCGCATGGCGTCGTTATTCCGATGGGTCGCGGCACCTAATCTAGCTTCCTCACCCACTAGCAGCCCGCCGCCGACGACCATAACCCTCGCACGGCCGATGCTCCGCGCAAACTTCGTCCGGCCGGGGAGGGGGGGGTTACCTACCCTCCGGCCGGGGAGGTGGGTAGGTTACCTACCCCTCCCCATATTCATAACGGCATAAGATGTATTGGGTGGTTCTAAGAAGGAATTGGTTCAGTCATTTTTTGATCCGAGGTCAACGTAGAGGTCATATCACGTCAAACAAAAACAAATTGATAGCGCAGGCGGCACAAAGACTTCAATAACTATAGTGCACAATTATTCTTCCACTGCACGGCCAAAACTGATTTGTAGATCAATTTAGTCCTTGACCTATAATAACCTGAGGTGACGGTTCAAAATTTGATAAACCGGAGGCAAATGAAGCCAGTTTACCATATTATCACACATCATGTTATCGGCACTGCATAGGTCACTGACCTAGGATGACCTGCACCTGACATTCGCCACACCAAATATGTATCCAACGCATGGTACTGACAATTTTATAGGTTTTTCGAGAAATTTGTCATGTGATTTCAAAGGTCAGTCAATTTTCAGGTGAAGTCGGTCGGAGACCTATGATGACCTTGTTACGGTCATTATGGTAAGGTATGCTTCAAAGTGTGCAATGGTTATTGAGAACGATATGCAATCTGTTGATCGATCGTGTATCTATATTGTCACAATATGTGAGATTTTCCGCAGTTTGGTCCGACATGCTGCCACTAAAAGTGTTGTAGGTCATTGACCTGACATGAGCTTGACCTGATAATTTTAGAGGACGTGTCAAATTGATGTAGCTTAAGGTACTGTAAACTTCAGAGCTCTAGTGGAAACCGTTTTTGGGCATGGTGCGAAACGTCATGGGAGGGGGGGTAGGTATTTACCCACCCACCCGGGCGTGCGAGGGTTGACATGGGAGACGTGGCAGCTGCAATGAGGTCATGCAGGAGGCCCCTGACAGTTCCTCAGAGGACTCCAATGGCTGTTCCGGGGCCCCTCGGCCCAATTAATGTTCATAATGTGCTCCTATGCCTGCTCAGGGTCCCCTCGTTTGTCAAAGAATATGCCTCAGGGGGAAATGTGACTGCCAGGGCCAATCAGCCAATCGGTCTTTGGCCAATCAGCAGCCTTTTGTGTGGGGGGGGGGAATCGGAATGGAATTGGCCTGTCCCAGACGAGTCGCAGGCATATACGGTTGGAATTGGAGGGGGGGCAGGTGCTCTCCCTTGTTTTTCTGCCGGCTCTCATGACACTCCGCTTCCATCAGTTAATCGGCACAGGTTAGTTGGTCACGAGCTTCATGGTTTTATACGGCGGCCGAAGGGATGGCGGCTACTGGAGTATGCGTCCCCGGCTGGCGCCGAGGGCGCAGTTTTTTTTTCAAACGACGCGTGGTAGAAGGCCGATTCAGCTATATTTCTCCATCCCGTCAAGCTTTTTCGATGGGGTGTCCTTCGCATCACCTATCCAGGATTACTTCTCCGATCGTCCGATAGATGTCGCTAGTGTCGGTCGGTGGTCGCAAACATCAAAGTGCCGCCCGAGAGTTTCCGATCCGTTTACTATTATCCGTGATAAAACTATGCAAAGCCACCGACTTCTCTTTCTTATGGAGGTATGCATGCAACGCAACAAATAAAATATATAAATACTTCTTAGTGAACAAATATAGTTTTTAAACGAGAACTTAGTTTAAAAAACAAGCACAATACCACCAGAAGCCAACTGAAACGCCTGATTTGGTGTCCAGTCGTCCAAAATGTGTACCTAATTTGGTGTCCAGTAAACAACTAGTTGGCATGACTGCGCGGATGGAGCGCGGCCTCCGACAGCTATGGAGCGCGGCCTCCGACAGCTATGGAGCGCGGCCTCCGACAGCTATGGAGCGCGGCCTCCGACACCTATGGAGCGCGGCCTCCGACAGCTATGGAGCGCGGCCTCCGACAGCTATGGAGCGCGGCCTCCGACAGCTATGGAGCGCGGCCTCCGACAGCTATGGAGTGATGGGTCGGTGGGCAGTGGCACACATGTGATGTTTCGGTCAGGACACCTGTGAGGATGTGCAATCGGCACATCTGTGAGACGTCTGAAGGAACAAGTCTGTATTGTAGACCAGACCGACTGAGCAGCCAATCACACAGCACCACATCACGGCTCCGATAACGGGTGGAGAAAAACATTTTCTACGCCGTCGCATAGTTCCAGTCTGCTTCAGCTGCTGAGCTGCTGACAAGATAACTATAGTGGCGACAGGCTTAATGAGACGGTGGTTGACTGCTTTGGGTGCGATAAACGTTCCTCAATAATTACTAGCATGAGGTATGCTTTGATGACGGTTCGAGCCTCCTGTTTACCTATACTTGGTCTCATGCAATGCTCTCAGTATCAATGTAACTTGGTTGCGCCCCGTGCTGACAATCTTACCCACAGCAATGCACCGGCAAACGGCATCGATCGCTTTCGCACCTTCAATCAACATGCCATAGCGATTCACCACTGAAGCCACTTCCTAAGTGCAAAGAAGTGGCACTTCATACCGCCGAGGCTTCGGGAGAACTGCTTATTATCCGTAAGTGTTAACCACAAAGCAACAATGACCATTCTTCATAGTAGTCCGATAGATATGTATACATGGCTGGCGCTCTGCAATGTTGTTGGCGAAATGTTTGTCTGTCTCTCTCTCTCTGTGTGTGTGTGTGTGTGTGTGTGTGTGTGTGTGTGTGTGTGTGTGTGTGTGTGTGTGTGTGTGTGTGTGTGTGTGTGTGTGTGTGTGTGTGTGTGTGTGTGTGTGTGTGTGTGTGTGTGTGTGTGTGTGTGTGTGTGTGTGTGTGTGTGTGTGTGTGTGTGTGTGTTTCGAACTTTGGCCCGCGCTGTGCTCGAGCGACCGGTGGGCCGATTACGCACACATTTTCACATGCGATTCGTCGTTTCGGAGGACAGATTATGGTGGTGGGCACGCGGGCGTGGGTCACGTGTACACGTAGGGACGTGCCGCCAACCGAGGACATGTGAAAATCAATTAGCCAGGGCAGCGGCACACAGCAGAAGTAGCACGAAGATACAAGTTCTTGACGGTTGTGCTCCTGGGAAATCAGGTGTTTTCGGGGTCGGCGGCCGGGTGGGGTGAGGTGGGGTGTGGTGTGATGGTCAGGCGCGTGAATCTGTTTTCGAGTGGGGAACCTCTGAGTTGAGAGCGGAGCGCGTTATAGCTACAAAATGTGGTGGGCGGGTAGTCGTCACCAGGGCTATCCTAGAGCATATCACATTAGTAGGGGTGGATGATGCAAAGAGCGAGTGCTGCACGTGCGAGCACCCTACCTCCTACTGCAGCCAGGAACGCCTACAGCCTGCGGTTGTACGAGCCTGAATTTATGTGGAGGCATGCGTCCCATAGCGAACCAGTCACCTTTTGGATGGGCGGCCGCGTAGGGTATACCCTGTGGCCGTCAGCCTCGAAATGTTTTCAGCGGTACACCTCTGAGTTGAGAGAAGCGCGTGCTATAGCTACCAAACACCACAAAACCTCTACTTCTCGGTGCCGATTTCGTCCACTTGGCAGTGAATTTCGCCTCACCGTATGCGCTAGTTCCGGTGTCATCCGAGGGAGACAGGCTCCGCAAAGTGCCTCGATTCCTTGCTGTAGCGGTCTCCGGGAGCCCGGAAGCGCACCTCGTCAATAGGGAGTAGCCAGGAGCGTATCCATAATTTTTCATCGGGGGAGGCGAGGGGTTGGCAGCAGCTTTGTTCCAGCGGCGCCACCGTTCCGGATACGCTATTTTCCGGAATGGGTATTTTCTACTCCGATGGGCGCCATCGGCTGCAAAAACTCATTGAGCGTGCGGAGGAGGAGTGAAGTTGAGCGTTCTGGGGTTCCCTGACTAGGGCGAGACAGCAGCACCACTCACGGCTGTGTGGCCACGGTACCACCTCTGGCTGGTTAGACACGGTACCACCTCTGGCTGGTCAGTCACACCACCACTGGCTGGTTATATACACGGTACCACCTCTGGCTGGTCAGTCACACCACCACTGGCTGGTCAGCCACACCACCACTGGCTGGCTATAGACACGGTACCACCACTGGCTAGTCAGCCACACCACCACTGGCTGGTTATAGACACGGTACCACCTCTGGCTGGTTAGACACGGTACCACCACTGGCTAGTCAGCCACACCACCACTGGCTGGTCAGCCACACCACCACTGGCTGGTCATAGACACGGTACCACCTCTGGCTGGTTAGACACGGTACCACCACTGGCTGGTCAGCCACACCACCACCACACCACCTGGCTGGTCAGCCACACCACCACTGGCTGGTCAGCCACACCACCACTGGCTGGTCAGCCACACCACCACTGGCTGGTCAGCCACACCACCTCTGGCTGGTCAGCCACACCACCACTGGCTGGTCAGCCACACCACCACTGGCTGGTCAGCCACACCACCACTCACGGCTGTGTTGCTACGGTACCACCTCTGGCTGGTCAGCCACACCACCACTGGCTGGTCAGCCACACCACCACTGGCTGGTCAGCCACACCACCACTGGCTAGTCAGCCACACCACCACTGGCTGGTCAGCCACACCACCTCTGGCTGGTCAGCCACACCACCACTGGCTGGTCAGCTACACCACCACTCACGGCTGTGTGTAGATGAGCTCCTTGCTGGCGGTGTGTGCCGGCGCCGCCTGGCTGGCCGGCGGCGGCGGCGGCGCCACCCGCGGCAGACTGGCCGCCACGTACGGCCAGCTGTAGTAGCGGTACAGCAGCGCCGGGTCCAGCAGACCGGCCGGGTACAGCAGCGTGCCTGGCGGCGCCGTCTCCTCCAGCCGACAGCGCTTCTCCTCAGACACGTCATCCGACGGCGACTGCGGACACCGGGCGGCTCGTTACCGGGCTGGCCGGGTATATGACTGACCAGGTACAGGGCTGACCGGGTACAGGGCGGCTCGTTACCGGGCTGACCGGGTACACGGCGGCTCGTTACAGGGCTGACCGTATACAGGGCGGCTCGTTACAGGGCTGACCGGGTACAGGGCGGCTCGTTACCGGGCTGACCGGGTACACGGCGGCACGTTACAGGGCTGACCGGCTCTGAGTGGAGTGGCGAACCACAATGTTGTCAATGATTGATGCACCACGAAAGCAAAACGTTCTGAATCTGAATGAAGCGTGATTTGATCGATATCGTTTCGACGAATCCGAGAAAGCAATCACGTGGTGCTGGAGGATGACGGTGGAGCTGGTGCTGGATGTGGAAAATGCGGTGCTGCAGGTATTGCAAGTGCAACATCTCTCAAAGTTGGTCCTGCATTGCAATACCAACTTTGTTGGCAAAAGCAGGAAATTATAAGAATAAGCAAACATAAAGAAGAGCAGGCATATGGAAATGTAGGAAACACAACTTTACACACAAAATCTGTCAGTTGAATTCGGGTACGCAAGTATGTACATAACTGATGCACTAGCTTAATTTCTGGGTGCATTTGCTACCTGGAATAAAATTGTCATGATTAAACTCAAGCAACATTGGAATACCGAGAGGCAGGGCTATACAGGTAGGGAAGTACCACAGGTAGGGAAGTACCTGGACATACAGATATGTGTTACACTTCTGAAATAAAAGAGACCGAAAAACGGGCAATTGGCGGGTTTTGTAGCATGTGATGGTTCAATAATTGTAATTATCTCTGTATTTCTGGATTATAAAACGCACATAACACCCTATTTGAGCATCTCGAAGTAGATTAAGTCAATGAATTGAGGACACTTCCAGCGCCGGCCGACGGGCAACGAAAACAATGCTTGTCAAAGTCGCTGAACTTTTATTAGAGTTATTCACTTCCAAACCCACAGGTCTACACCCCCCCCCCCCACACACAAAAAAAAAGCACCTGAGGTATCGTTATTCACCTAACCTATTAACAGCTAGCCTGATAGATCCAAACCTAATGTAGGTACTCTACTCAAAAGTAACGCACCCTAGCAGTCGAACGAAAATAGCGCTATGAAGCTTGACAGTGTATTGCTTCTTGCACTAATAATAATAATAATAATAATAATAATAATAATAGTGATAAAACTGGCCATTTGGCATTTATCCCGGAAAGCACGTCTGTAAACATTACGCTTCACTGTGAGCGTGATTTTCTATAAACTCCACATATTTTCCAGGACTTCATGCACTTGGTGTGTCGCTTATACAAAATCTGCCGAATAGTTAACATAAATAAAGAACTCATTGTTGTAGAAAGTCTTGAATGTGCAGTTTGCTTCTTCCAATGCGCACCCACTTTGAATAATTATTGCTACCTGATCGAGAACCTTAAAGAAAAACCATAAATGTGCAACAACATGGCAATGTCCTCCTGAAATGTTCATACCACGTAGACCTGCAATCTGCAGTCATATATTATGCAAAGCTATTAACTAATGTTTGAAATTGTCATATATGGGGAAAAATAATCCCAAGATCCAAGTTGTTTGCAATGCACGGTGGCGGGTGGTACACAACACTGAGGTGCCACACCAATTGAAATGGAATTATGCACCCGTGATCCGTCGAACGAGTCAGTTGACAACTGAGACCATACACTTTGCCAGCCACGGTTAGACTGAACTCTACACGTGCGGCGGAACATCGACTCCACCACCAGCTGGAATTGGAGGCCATCGAAAGTGCGCGTCAGAATCAGCTGTCAGAACTGGACATTTATCTTCATCAGCTGACGTAGCGCGCCTCATGACGCCCAATCTCACCAAGCCATCCAGGCAGCGACAAAACACTGGCGCAGGATTAGTGGCATGTCAGGGGCGGATCCAGCAGTTGTCATGGTGGGGTACATGTCCGGAGGGACGCCACTTTGATGGTGCCTTTTCCTCTCAGAGGAAAAGGTGCCTTTTTCCCCTTTTAACGCGCTTCTGGTTGAAAAACTCGAGGGTGAGCACTTGAGCCTTCCCAGAGTGGCGCCTTTTCCCGGCCGGCGGGGCGCCACCTTTCCATGGGGGATGACACACACCGCCAATGCTGCCCCTTGTATCCGCCCCTGCGGCATGTCTTTTGATGCTACCGACAAGGCGAGCGGCCAATCTCCTGAAGCGAGAAGAAAAAGTCTGGCCGCTAAGATCACCGCGCCGGCAGCAGACATGCTGACATCATACTCGGTTCGCTCGTCCATATTATCCACCGATACCATCCCACGAATCCAGGCAAAAATGCGCGCCGCGAGGGTCGACTGTGCGCGCGCAGTGCACGCCTGAAGGAATATGACACAACACGACCGCTGCACAGTCGGCTGACGAGACCAGCCGCGGCCGTACCGCTGCCGTCGACAAGTCGGCTGACGAGACCAGCCGCTGCCGTCGACAAGTCGGCTGACGAGACCAGCCGCGGCCGTACCGCTGCCGTCGACAAGTCGGCTGACGAGACCAGCCGCGGCCGTACCGCTGCCGTCGACAAGTCGGCTGACGAGACCAGCCGCGCCGTCGACAAGTCGGCTGACGAGACCAGCCGCGGCCGTACCGCTGCCGTCGACAAGTCGGCTGACGAGACCAGCCGCGGCCGTACCGCTGCCGTCGACAAGTCGGCTGACGAGACCAGCCGCAGCCGTACCGCTGCCGTCGACAAGTCGGCTGACGAGACCAGCCGCAGCCGTACCGCTGCCGTCGACAAGTCGGCTGACGAGACCAGCCGCGGCCGTACCGCTGCCGTCGACAAGTCGGCTGACGAGACCAGCCGCAGCCGTACCGCTGCCGTCGACAAGTCGGCTGACGAGACCAGCCGCGCCGTACCGCTGCCGTCGACAAGTCGGCTGACGAGACCAGCCGCGGCCGTACCGCTGCCGTCGACAAGTCGGCTGACGAGACCAGCCGCAGCCGTACCGCTGCCGTCGACAAGTCGGCTGACGAGACCAGCCGCAGCCGTACCGCTGCCGTCGACAAGTCGGCTGACGAGACCAGCCGCGCCGTACCGCTGCCGTCGACAAGTCGGCTGACGAGACCAGCCGCGGCCGTACCGCTGCCGTCGACAAGTCGGCTGACGAGACCAGCCGCGGCCGTACCGCTGCCGTCGACAAGTCGGCTGACGAGACCAGCCGCAGCCGTACCGCTGCCGTCGACAAGTCGGCTGACGAGACCAGCCGCAGCCGTACCGCTGCCGTCGACAAGTCGGCTGACGAGACCAGCCGCAGCCGTACCGCTGCCGTCGACAAGTCGGCTGACGAGACCAGCCGCAGCCGTACCGCTGCCGTCGACAAGTCGGCTGACGAGACCAGCCGCGGCCGTACCGCTGCCGTCGACAAGTCGGCTGACGAGACCAGCCGCGGCCGTACCGCTGCCGTCGACAAGTCGGCTGACGAGACCAGCCGCGGCCGTACCGCTGCCGTCGACAAGTCGGCTGACGAGACCAGCCGCGGCCGTACCGCTGCCGTCGACAAGTCGGCTGACGAGACCAGCCGCAGCCGTACCGCTGCCGTCGACAAGTCGGCTGACGAGACCAGCCGCAGCCGTACCGCTGCCGTCGACAAGTCGGCTGACGAACCAGCCGCGGCCGTACCGCTGCCGTCGACAAGTCGGCTGACGAGACCAGCCGCAGCCGTACCGCTGCCGTCGACAAGTCGGCTGACGAGACCAGCCGCAGCCGTACCGCTGCCGTCGACAAGTCGGCTGACGAGACCAGCCGCGGCCGTACCGCTGCCGTCGACAAGTCGGCTGACGAGACCAGCCGCAGCCGTACCGCTGCCGTCGACAAGTCGCATCGGTCAACAAGCGCACATGCTGCACAGCAGTAAACGGCTGGGAGCACTAGCGCCACTGGCTCGTGTTTGGGCGTCACCACGCTGTGGGTCGGGCAGACGCATCACAAACACTGCGAAATATAATAGCCCATAGAATAAATCGACCTAAAACTTTCTCTTCTTCCCTATCCGAAATGCATGGCGACGCACATGGCCATATTTTCGAGTTCACATTACCCCCATTGCAGGACAAACACAGGCGTTTTGTCGGCCTACCAAGGTGCCAGTGTCCCGGCGGACCTGACCATGCGCTGCCTCCGCCAGTGTCTGCCGGCAACCGGACCATACACGAGGCGAGCTGGCTGCCAGGACCTGACCATGCGCTGCCTCCGCCAGTGTCTGCCGGCCACCGGACCAGGCGGACCTGACCATCCGGCTTCCTCCGCCAGCGTCTGCCGGCCACCGGACCATCCCGCTTCCTCCGCCAGCGTCTGCCGGCCACCGGACCATCCCGCTTCCTCCGCCAGCGTCTGCCGGCCACCGGACCATCCCGCTTCCTCCGCCAGCGTCTGCCGGCCACCGGACCATCCGGCTTCCTCCGCCAGCGTCTGCCCGCCACCGGACCATGCACGACGCGAGCTGGCTGCCATTTACACCGTAGGCCGGCGACGCGGCGCGCCACGGCTGGCCAAAACGGCGCGACGGGCGGCCGCGCCATTGAGCTGATCGCCTGGCCGCGGGCGGCCAAGCGCGCGCTGGACGTAACCATGGCAACGGGCGGCGACCACGTCGCAACAGAGTAGCGTGACTCGACAAACGGTCGGTTCACACGGGCGTCGCCGGCGGCCCGTGTGCCGAGCGGCAGGGTGGCCCGTCAGGCAGGGCCTTCCCATCAGGGATGCCAGGCACAAACTGGCAGGTGACGACTGTCGGGGTTGAGGTCAGGCTCGTGGCTGTTGGGGAGAGGGAACTATCAGGGGATGTGTTGTCGGGTCGACTGGCCGACGGCCTACCGGTGATTTTGGCCGGCCCGGGGGGGCAGTTGGTCCGGCGCGGTCCGGTCCGGCGGACTCCCCGGCACCGCCTTGGACACACCAACCGCGCCCACCTATTGCCCCTGACACACCGCCTATTGCCCCTGACACACCACCATTGCCCCTGACACACCACCATTGCTCCTAACACACCACGGCCGACCGCCTATTGCCCCTGACACACCACCATTGCCCCTGACACACCACCATTGCTCCTAACACACCACGGCCGGGCCGACTGGGCATCCCCGACGGGACTCGGAGGTGCCGGCCAAGGCTATATATCTGGTAGTGCTCCGCCTCCACAGTGGGGAGGGGAGACACTCGGAGCAAGGAGCAACGACTCTGGAGTGGATGGAAGACTGGGAAGACCGACGAGAAACAGGCGATACCAAATTGATGAGAGCGCTCAGTCGGATGTTATTTACCCTGTTCCATGACTACTGAATGATAATATCATGATATATGCAGGCTGGAGTTATACTGCATATACTTGCATGATGTACAGGGGTAAGGAAAGCCTAGAAGGCACTCGAAGCATGTACGTAGTGCACTCATTGCACGTAGTGTGCGAGTGGTGGGGACCGTCAGTGGTGAGGCCGTCAGTGGTGGGGGGTCAGAGATGAGGGCCGTCAGTGGTGGGGACCGTCAGTGGTGAGGCCGTCAGTGGTGGGGGGTCAGAGATGAGGGCCGTCAGTGGTGGGGACCGTCAGTGGTGAGGCCGTCAGTGGTGGGGGTCAGAGATGAGGGCCGTCAGTGGTGGGGACCGTCAGTGGTGAGGCCGTCAGTGGTGGGGGGTCAGAGATGAGGGCCGTCAGTGGTGAGGCCGTCAGTGGTGAGGCCGTCAGTGGTGAGGCGTCAGTGGTGGGGGGTCAGAGATGAGGGCCGTCAGTGGTGGGGACCGTCAGTGGTGAGGCCGTCAGTGGTGGGGGGTCAGAGATGAGGGCCGTCAGTGGTGGGGACCGTCAGTGGTGGGGACCGTCAGTGGTTGTGTGGGCGGGGGGGGGTGTCAGTGGCGGCCGTCTGGTGCCGAGGAAGCTGGCGAGGGGGAGCGGCGGCGGCGGGGGGAGGGGGGGGAGGGCAGCTGTCAGCCAGCATCAGACCGACTATGATGGACGCCCTGACAGCCGACCGGCCCTCGATTTACACGGGCCGACCATCAGCACACAGCCACACAGCACGCCGGCCAAGGTCGGCCGACGGAGCTGCCGCCGGCCGGCCGGTCCACCGCCGCCAGTCTGTCAGGTAGCCAGCCGTCGTACCAGGCAGTCAGATCACTCACCGAGGTCCCAGTCTGTCAGGTAACTCACCGAGGTCCCAGCCTGTCAGGTACCTCACCGAGGTCCCAGTCTGTCAGGTAGCCAGCCGTCGTACCAGGCAGTCAGATCACTCACCGAGGTCCCAGTCTGTCAAGAAACCCACCGAGGTTCCAGTCTGTCGGGTAACCCACCGAGGTCCCATTATGTCGGGTAACCCACCGAGGTCCCAGTCTGTCGGGTAACCCACCGAGGTCCCCCAGTCTGTCGGGTAACCCACCGAGGTCCCATTCTGTCGGGTAACCCACCGAGGTCCCAGCCTGTCGGGTAACCCACCGAGGTCCCAGTCTGTCAGGTAACCCACCGAGGTCCCGCGCAGTCAGACCGGAAAACCCAACGCGTAGCAGACGTAGCAGATGTAGCAGACGTAGCAGATGTAGCAGACGTAACAGATGTAGCAGACGTAGCAGATGTAGGTACGTCTGCCACGAACAGGTAGCTCTCGAGCTACTAACTACCAGAGCTCTCGAGCTACTGGTTTCAACACTACGGTAGGAGCCAGCAGCACACCATGACGAACAATGCACCACCTCTGCACCAGCAACTACGCACGCTGGTGTGTGGCTCGCGCACGTGTCAGCCGACATGAGCGCTGGACTTGGAATTAAACGTAAATGATCGGAGTGTAAAATGTAGAAAAAATAGTAAAGCAAAATGTACTTTAGCTCTTTATAGAGAGTCTCTTTATAGCGAACCTCAAATTAGCGGTACAAAATACGTAGGCAAATGGTTATTTTGAGTCATAATGCTGAGGAAAAGTTTCTGCATTGCTCTTAACAGCAGCAACTTAAGTGTATTAGTGTTCGAAGCATATGGCTTCTCAGTGCTGAAAACAAAATCCTGAAAATCCCAGTTTTTTTCCTCGCTGGCCCGTGCAACCGCCCTGAGGAAGTCCAGCTGGCACGTGACTGTGCCTCGGACACGCTGGCCGCCGACCGTCTGAGGAGGTGCCGCCCTTAGGCTGCCACTGAGGAGGTGCCGCCCTGGGGCTGCCACTGACGGCACCGTCTGGAGAGGTGCCGCCCTGGGGCTGCCACTGAGGAGGTGCCGCCCTGGGGCTGCCACTGACGGCACCGTCTGGAGAGGTGCCGCCCTGGGGCTGCCACTGACGGCACCGTCTGGAGAGGTGCCGCCCTGAGGCTGCCACTGACGGCACCGTCTGGAGAGGTGCCGCCCTGAGGCTGCCACTGACGGCACCGTCTGGAGAGGTGCCGCCCTGGGGCTGCCACTGACGGCACCGTCTGGAGAGGTGCCGCCCTGAGGCTGCCACTGACGGCACCGTCTGGAGAGGTGCCGCCCTGAGGCTGCCACTGACGGCACCGTCTGGAGAGGTGCCGCCCTGAGGCTGCCACTGACGGCACCGTCTGGAGAGGTGCCGCCCTGAGGCTGCCACTGACGGCACCGTCTGGAGAGGTGCCGCCCTGGGGCTGCCACTGACGGCACCGTCTGGAGAGGTGCCGCCCTGGGGCTGCCACTGGCGGCACCGTCTGGAGAGGTGCCGCCCTGAGGCTGCCACTGACGGCACCGTCTGGAGAGGTGCCGCCCTGGGGCTGCCACTGGCGGCACCGTCTGGAGAGGTGCCGCCCTGAGGCTGCCACTGACGGCACCGTCTGGAGAGGTGCCGCCCTGAGGCTGCCACTGACGGCACCGTCTGGAGAGGTGCCGCCCTGAGGCTGCCACTGACGGCACCGTCTGGAGAGGTGCCGCCCTGAGGCTGCCACTGACGGCACCGTCTGGAGAGGTGCCGCCCTGAGGCTGCCACTGGCGGCACTACAGCCGGCACGTGACGGTGCCTGGGACACGCTGGCCGCCGACCGTCTCAGGAGATGCCGCTCTGCGGCCACAAACAACCTCATGTAATAACTCATGTAATCCAACTGCCTGTGTAAATAAGCGGACGCCGGCCAGTGGCTGTGGTAACGAGTCGTTTGACCTCGGGGTCACCGCAGACAATGCAGATGACCATCCATTAGCGCGTGTCTGCATAACATTATCGTCCACCCCGCCACTGCGACAAGTCAGTTCACCGGTTCCCTGGGCACAGTCGGAATACCAACTCGGGCTTTAGGGGGTCACTGAGACACCGAGGTCACATGGGGAAAGGACTGAGGTTCCCGCGAACGGCCATTCTGGCCTGAGCCTGCTGTAGACAGACAGCTGCCAGGAGAGGGACGACGAAGGAAAGCTATCCAGTTCGGTGAGTTGAACAAGTGAAGAGAACGGAGGGCCTCCCGGAATGCTGTCGACCGCGGCAGGAAGAGGCCCCACGAGCACGTGTCGAGTGAAGGCTGCACCGCAGGACTCGCAGGTGCGCCGGTCCTGCAGCGGCACCGCCATGCTTGGAGCCGACCAGCGCCTGCAGCGTGTGCCCGCCTACCCGCCGACCTCCGCCCGTGCTAATGCGCAGCACCGCACCGCAACATCTCAACTGGCCAGAGACGCTGCTGTGTCGGCCTGCCGAGCGCGCCCGTCTGGTGGGTGGCGCGGTACCTGCGCCAGTCCCAGACTGCGCCGACTCCGACACAAGTCTTCCCGCAGGGGATCAGACTCCACCGAACCCAGCCACAACAGGTGGTTTGCTAAATTAGGGACCGCACTCGCAGACCAAAGACATCCAGATCCACTGGATTTCTGTGCCACTGCGGTTGATTTCGTGAAGGTCAGGCGGGGCTAACTGCAACATTTCCCAATAATACAGTCAAATAAGCCACCATGCTGCGGCTCAATGAAAGTATATCGCAGGAAAAAGAAGGGAGCGTGATCTATTCCGTTAGCATTTGAGTTTTCTACGACGGACCTACCTCCAAAACAGCGACGGGGAACTGCCGTGAATGCGCAACACGTAGCGGGAGACGCGTGTTGCGACGCCCACCACACTGGCCGAGCAAGTTCGGCTGACACCTGACAGCGAGGCTCTGGCTACCGGCACCACACTGGTGGTTACCTGACAGCGAGGCTCTGGCTACTGGCGCCACCTGACAGCGAGGCTCTGGCTACCGGCACCACCTGACAGCGAGGCTCTGGCTACCGGCACCACCTGACAGCGAGGCTCTGGCTACAGGCGCCACCTGACAGCGAGGCTCTGGCTACTGGCGCCACCTGACAGCGAGGCTCTGGCTACCGGCACCACACTGGTGGTTACCTGACAGCGAGGCTCTGGCTTTACAGGCGCCACATCGGTGGTGCGCCAAACTATCAAGTAAGAACAGGAGTATCCAGTCGAAATGGAGTTCTAGATCGGATGGTGCGTTTGAGTGAATGCAACACTACATAGATTCCAGTAAAACCATCCCAGCACACATCCAGGGCCACGCCGTTTTCTTGACATTCTCAAAAATATTTCATGGAGGAGACCATCGCTGATTATGGGCACCCGATGATAATTGTCAGTGAAAAAGGCGGCTAGATCGCGTAAGATATATTACTCCATCGGATCGCGTAGGATTTATCACTCCATCCGCATCACCAGCCACATAAACAACACAGTGAAATCAGACGAATTACCATGCACGACGAACATTTGGCAGTGACAGGGGTACTCCAGGTGGCCGCCCTTTGGCAGTGGCAGGGGTACTCCAGGTGGCCGCCATTTGGCAGTGGCAGGGGATACTCCAGGTGGCCGCCCTTTTGGCAGTGACAGGGGTACTCCAGGTGGCCGCCCTTTCGCTTGACGCACGGAATTCCGCGCTCATCTTCACCTCCTCCATCACTCGGACGCACGTGTCTGCCGAGATCCCATTGACTTCGCGATGTAGCAGGTATTCCAAAGCGCCAGAGGGGCAAATGTCCAATAATGCAAGCAGCTTGCCCTGCTAATAATTGAGTTTGGCTCATTACATTTTACGGATCGTCAGGGTTTCAAAGTATGCTGAAGGTGGTTTCAAAAGGAATTTCGATGCTGCACGCGCTTTGTACCAGCCATACCGAACGTTTCAACATCCCAGAAACTAACACAACATACAATCCGTGTTATTAAGTATGTAGATTCGTAATATCTACGTAATATCTACGCTGTAAGATGGGGTATTGAGTTTGCCCGCCACTTAATTTCGTGTGTTTGTAAGAATAGGGGGCCATCCAAGAAGAAACAATTCCCAGAAGAATTTCGTGTGGTGATCACGAGTGACAAATCACCTGTTTTGACGAAATCAGTGCTTAAAGGCGCGCCAGCCCAGTTAGACTTCATCACGCCCATTAATCCATCTTGTACGATACTTTGCAAAATGTGCAATTCCGGTCAGTAAGAATGTGTGTCGGGGCTTCCTTTTCTAGCATGGCCTTTCAGTCAGAGGCCATTCCCCACTGCTTTAGCATTACTGGGGGAGCCGAAGTCTAGCTGCCTTGGATGGTGATCCCGCAGTCGCCAATAGACGTCATCAGTCAGAATTACTAAAACAGGGCCTGGCCTGCGTGACCTGAAATTGCACATGCAAAGAACAATTTATTCCAAGACCTTAAAACAAAGCGGCCAAAACCTTAACAATTTGTGTTCTTCTGATTGTGGGAGGGAGTAGGCTCCTTCCGAGGCGTTGTTCCCGGTGATTTGGGCCTAACGTAGGTCATGCACTGAAGGATATTCAAAAGTGTCGTCCTTTGTACTTTCATTCTCTTCTGGGGTTCCCTGACCCCCATGTTCTTGGGCTCCCCACCAGGAAAGGCCCCGGTCAATATTCTGGAAATTGCATCTTGACATTTTCACACACCGCTACATCCGTGGACTCGCGAGTTGAGACGGCGAGTGCCTATAATTTTGCTGCAAACATTAGTGTCCTACCGAATGCTGGCCAAGTTGCAGCACACAGAGGCGGAGCGAATTGTCGGCGATTAACCGTCCGTCATAACGTCAAAACGCCTAGTTCCATTGCTTAACAGGGAACAGAAACTCAACTGCATGGTAACAGGCAGCGGTGTGGGCAGTGCTGTTGTCCAGTGTGCCGTTGAAGTATGTCCAGCCCTGTCACCGGGCCGCTCTGGCCGATCATTGATCGCTGGCGCACGAAGGCAGCACAGAGGCGGCGCCGCCTCGGCGTCAATGGCTGGCGCTGCGCCGAGCGGTCACCTTCACATGTGCCGCGCCACCATCGGCAGTCGAGCGGTCACCTTCACATGTGCCGCGCCACCATCGGCAGTCGAGTGGTCACCTTCACATGTGCCGCGCCACCATCGGCAGTCGAGCGGTCATCTTCACATGTGCCGTGCCACCATCGGCAGTCGAGCGGTCATCTTCACATGTGCCGCGCCACCATCGGCAGTCGAGCGGTCACCTTCACATGTGCCGCGCCACCATCGGCAGTCGAGCGGTCATCTTCACATGTGCCGCGCCACCATCGGCAGTCGAGCGGTCACCTTCACATGTGCCGCGCCACCATCGGCAGTCGAGCGGTCATCTTCACATGTGCCGCGCCACCATCGGCAGTCGAGCGGTCACCTTCACATGTGCCGCGCCACCATCGGCAGTCGAGCGGTCATCTTCACATGTGCCGCGCCACCATCGGCAGTCGAGTGGTCACCTTCACATGTGCCGCGCCACCATCGGCAGTCGAGCGGTCATCTTCACATGTGCCGTGCCACCATCGGCAGTCGAGTGGTCACCTTCACATGTGCCGCGCCACCATCGGCAGTCGAGCGGTCATCTTCACATGTGCCGCGCCACCATCGGCAGTCGAGCGGTCATCTTCACATGTGCCGTGCCACCATCGGCAGTCGAGTGGTCACCTTCACATATGCCGCGCCACCATTGGCAGTCGAGCGGTCATCTTCACATGTGCCGCGCCACCATCGGCAGTCGAGCGGTCATCTTCACATGTGCCGTGCCACCATCGGCAGTCGAGTGGTCACCTTCACATGTGCCGCGCCACCATCGGCAGTCGAGCGGTCATCTTCACATGTGCCGCGCCACCATCGGCAGTCGAGCGGTCACCTTCACATGTGCCGCGCCACCATCGGCAGTCGAGTGGTCACCTTCACATGTGCCGCGCCACCATCGGCAGTCGAGCGGTCATCTTCACATGTGCCGTGCCACCATCGGCAGTCGAGCGGTCATCTTCACATGTGCCGCGCCACCATCGGCAGTCGAGTGGTCATCTTCACATGTGCCGCGCCACCATCGGCAGTCGAGCGGTCATCTTCACATGTGCCGCGCCACCATCGGCAGTCGAGTGGTCATCTTCACATGTGCCGCGCCACCATCGGCAGTCGAGTGGTCATCTTCACATGTGCCGCGCCACCATCGGCAGTCGAGTGGTCATCTTCACATGTGCCGCGCCACCATCGGCAGTCGATCGGTCATCTTCACATGTGCCGTGCCACCATCGGCCGTGGCTGACCACCGAGCCGGGCCGGGCCCCATCGACCGCCAGCTGGTGTCGGTCGGCGTAAGTCCGTGTCGCATTTGAAAGCCTCTGGACAGCCGCCCTGCCCTGCCCCTGCCCCTGTCCCAGCCACAAAGACGGCCGTTCCGACCCCACCACGTCCATTGAGACCTTTCACAGGGCATCTTTTTAACATTCACCGCTCGTCCCCGAAGAAGAGCCCATATGTAATCCGCATGGTGACGGATGAACCACCGGCAAACCGGCCCAGATCTGCCGTGCTACAGGCATGGGCGCTGAGAATATCGCTGGCCGATGTCGGTTGGACTGGCATCGCTGGTCAGTGGTGTCAGTGAGGCAGGTATCGCTGGTCCGACTGTTGTTGTTTGTGGCCTTATGACGCACTAAACTGCTGAGGCCATATGGAGTCGCCTGCTTTTCACCCTGGGAAAGGAGGGCATTGACCGTGTGGAATCCAACTGCCGTACCCTTGGTCTCCCAGACACTGAGCCTAACCACTGAGCCACCGACGCCCCTCACTTTGGACTGGTTCCACAGGTCGGTTACGAGCGCTGACTGCCACAAGGAGTTAATCTTTGTACGCCAAAATTCAGGATACCAAGCCTGAAATCGGAAGAATCCAGCCCATGTTTGTTGCAGCTACTCAAATAATTCATTGAAGCCCAAGCAGAGGTGGACCAGGCCAGCCAGCTTTGAGTCACCCTAGGGAGGGGCGGGGAAGGGCGGGGGGGGGACGAGTAAAATATGAAGAAAACAAATTACACCCAGTTAAAAAGACTGACTGGATATCGATATCTGAAAAATTGAGCGAATATAATGAGCATTATCGTGGAACGGATTTGGGGGAAAAGGTCAGAGATCATGACAAAGCCTGGTAGTGAAGGCACTGCTTTTACTCTTGAAACATGAATGTTCATGATACCCTTGCGCTATTAACCGATATCTTTCATGGATTGCTGTCTTCAACAATTACCCTGCCAAATATACTTGTCCTGTCGGACAGCCAGACAAATTTAAGAATGCACCTTCAAATTGTTCAATGAATGAAATGAAGACTGCTTGATCGAATGCTGAATCGCAGTTCACCATTTAGATGATGATCATCATCCGTTTTTTTCCAGCAAATCTTGATTGACAATTCTTCTGTTCTTATATTTTACTTTGAGCTGATAAAAGGCCGGTTAACAGCCCGGTATATACCTCAAAGACCAGTCACAATCCCGTTGGTCCACATCGCACCATACGACGGTGCTTTCGGTCTTTGCATATGCCATATCTACACAACATTAACCCACAACCCGCATCGGCACTATTGCCCTTCTCCTTAGTTTGTGTTAGCCCGCTTCTGTAACACTAGGCTTTGCAGCTTGAATTATTGGTTGCATATTTATTAGGGTTTCGGGGCGCGTCGACTACTAAGGTCATTTTGCGCTCATGCAGTTCGCATTGTTAACGTCGGTCAACCTGATTCTGAAATAGTCCTAGACCATAGTAAGCTGAAGATGCTTAGAAATACCATCCTGGTCAAATTCTTCGCTATCGAGGCTAACAGGAAGCGGCCGAAGCTCTTTTCAAATGCTATAATCTTCAACCAAGGTCCATCATTGAACCAGAAATCCACGGCCACGCCCCTGAATGTCACGCACAATTACCTTAAACTTGGGTTTCATAGCAGATTTTTTTATCGTGATAAAATCGGTCCTCATATTACCGGCTATTTTGGGGCCATGAAGTCTTCTCCTTCTGTTCGGATCATTGGTAGGTAGGTCTTCCGAGCATCAGCGCGACTTGGCTGTTCAAGATGGCGGCCGCCAATCGAGCTCGTAACCGGAGACCAGCGGTTTCAAGGACGCCACTCTCATCCAGTCGCAGCCGCAGCCGCCTCTCGTTTATCGATACCGTCCCAGGCAAGCATAAAAAGACGAAAAACGCCCTACCACACTGTCTGTTACGCAGGCCCACACAAATACGGGCCGGAACATCCAACAGAGCCACATGACTGCTTGACGCGTCCTCTGCCACACTGTCTGTTACCCAAACCCACACAAACACGGGCCGGGACATCCAACAGAGCCACATGGTCCGCTTGACGAGTCCTCTGCCCGCTGTCTGTTACGCAAACCCACACAAACACGGGCCGGGACATCCAACAGAGCCACATGGTCCGCTTGACGAGTCCTCTGCCCGCTGTCTGTTACGCAAGCCCACACAAACACGGGCCGGGACATCCAACAGAGCCACATGGTCCGCTTGACGAGTCCTCTGCCCGCTGTCTGTTACGCAAACCCACACAAACACGGGCCGGGACATCCAACAGAGCCACATGGTCCGCTTGACGAGTCCTCTGCCCGCTGTCTGTTACGCAAACCCACACAAACACGGGCCGGGACATCCAACAGAGCCACATGGACCGCCTGACGCGTCCCCTGCCACGCTGTCTGCTATCCAGGCCCACACAAAGACGGAGCATCCAACAGAGCCGCATGGACCGCCTGACGTGTCCTCTGCCCAGCTCCACGCTCCCCCCACAGCCGACACTGGCATATCCCGGAGGGGTGCTGGCTATCTCCAGAAAGGTCATGTTCAGCTTTATTTGCATGAACGACCAGATTCCTCCAATGTAGTCACATTTTACTGAACAAAATCGACCGTACGTGCTTCGCTACTGAAATCCGATGTATTTTTTCGCCGGGTAGATTTTGTTTTATGAAGTCCCTCCCTCAACGAGTCAAAGACGAGTCGAGTGATCCGCCAATGAGGCTGACCAGTACTTCTCTCCCACTGCACACGTCTACCTATTGATCCGACTGCCACCCTCGGCGCCCACGCCTCCCGACAGCCGACGGCTATCGGCCCCACAGGTCTCCTGAATAGAAGCCGGAAGGTGAATCTCGCCGTCTTCAAACCAGCCGAGAATTAGATTCAGACTTGGGTCAACGCACCGACGCCGAGGAGAATGCGGCCGTCTGGCGCACCCGAGTACCAGACACAAACTATCCGCGATCCGCGGAAAGCCACGCCGCCGCCCGGTCAACATCAAAGCCGGCCAAACACACGCCAACGGACAGAACCTTCAACCAATAACGGCCCACAAGGTGATGAATCTGCAGCAGGCCGCCAGGCTACTCGGTGTCACCAGTCTGTGATGGCCCCAGTGGGGAGGTTTTCAGTCTGAACCTGTCACTCTTCGGTTGATCGGGCGAGTACGCTCGGGCCTGCCCGTCACACCTGACACGAGGGCAGTACACGCGTACCAAGGCTGCACACAGCATGTGGTCACATGCAGTCTCGGCACCAGTTTGTCCGCCAGAGCCACACCATCAGTGATGGTTTGCGCTGCCATCACGGTGGGGCATCACGGGCGCCTCTGCGTCGCGCCACCGTACAGAGCCATGCCGGGAGTGTATCATAACATCTAATGCTCATAACCTCCAATGTATCAAAATATCCACTGCATCATAAACCAAAACAGCCTTTAATGAGTGTTTTCAAAACGTCCAGTGCTCATGACCTCAGAGGTATCATAACCTTCAGTGTTCATGGCCTCAAAAGTACCATAGCCCCCAATGGTCATAGCCTCGAATGGTCATAATCTCCAATGTGTCATAACCTCCGATGTATCAAAACCTCCAATGTAGCATAACTCCAATGTATGAGAATCACCAATGTATCACAACCTCCAATGTTGGGCTATGTTAGGTTATGTTAGATTAGGATTGGGTTGACATAGGTTAGGTTGCTACCTTGTAGGCTGACACACTGGAGGCTATGATACATTGAAGGCTATGAGACATCTGAGATTGTGATACCTTGGAAGATGTGATATATTGGAGGTTATCTTATCTTGGAGGCTATGATACATTGGAGGTTATGACCCATTATAAGTTATGAATTCTGGAGGCTGTGAACGCACACATTAAATACATTTCTTGGAGGTTGTGATGCATTGGAGATTATGAGTAGTAGAGGATTCGACACCTTAGAGGCTATGGACGTTGGAGGCTTTGAAATATATCCGCCATGCCTAGATAGCCGCCGGCCGTTTGGTCAGCTGGAGTGTGGAGTGAGCAGACGTTACGTCAATGTCGATACGGCGTACCCAGGCCCGCTCACTGGCCGAAAACGACGGCGCCGGCCATCTGTGTCGGACAGGATATAGCATACTGATACATTGCGTGTCAAGAAAATATACGATCTTCAATATACCAGGAGGTGCTGAGTTGACATCAAAAGTAACGTTAAGGATTATACTTTATTGCTCAACGTTTCGGCCAGGGGCCATCGTCAGGAGTGATAAGAAAATGTCAAGCTTAACAATTGAAAAAAGCACGCGGGAAAAAAGCGTGCAAAAAGACACGTGGAATGCAGAAAAGCCTCCTCAGTGGTGCCGACACTTAAAGAAACTCCAAACCAGAAACAAACTATATCAAGATATAATTATCTGAGGAAGCCCGAGCCGATGGTCCATATACATATCGATGCATACACTCACGCACATATATAGACATATATCCAATATAACGCGTAATACATAAAATATAATATATGTTTGTGTAATTGTATGTGATATACCAAGACGTCGTTTGCGTGTTCAGTTGCGGCCGTAGATTACACGCAATGTCTTTGCGTGTAATCTTTGCGTGTAATGTAATTGCAATGTCTCACGCAATTTTCTTTATACGCAATGTCTAAAACCCAGGAACATCTAAGAGCCCTTATTCGCTGTATTAAACATACTGATACATGCAGGACAGACAGACAGACAGACATAGGGTGCGTTATTTGGCACATTCCGTCCTCGAATTCCGCGGACTCTTAAGTCATACGTCTTTGTTCATTCATCACGAAATTTTGGCCTAGAGTTCGTGGATTCCGTGAGGAACGTATGGACTGTAATGATCTTGCGGTCGGACTGAGTTGCACGGAAATGTTCCAACGGGTGTTTGTGCCACCAACGGTGAGATTCTTCCAGACTAAGCTCCGAAGTTTAACAAATGGCGACACAAATGGCTCACATAATTCAGACGGCACGGACTTGCGAGAACGCTCCGCGGCTGGAACTTACGGAATATGCAACGTCACGAACAGTGGAAACCGCGGAATAATTGCGACTCGGAACGCATCCATAGACAGACATGCCCCCACACAGACAGACAGATATACATAGGAACGGTGGCAGCCTTCTCCATCTAGTTTGACAGTGTAGCACACGGCTGTTGCAGCCATCACATCACATTACACAATCCTGTCCTTTAACGCCATTCGGACGTCACCGGGCGCCCCAATGCAGCTGCAAGAGCGTCTGGCATCTGGAGAGGGCATATTTACGGTGTGTTTTGTGGCAAAAGAGCGCTGGTGTTCAGCGTTTAGACCATCACCGTCGACCTCCCGCTGGCTGCATCCATGCCAACAGGGAAGGTCACCAAAGCTGCCCCAGTTTCGTTCCCATCGCGGGTCCCCTTGTGAGCAGAGGAAGCCTACCAACTTGCAGACGGCAGCCGGCACAACTCGTCGGCACGTGCCCTCCGTCGGCTCAATTGGCGACTATCGAGTTATCGCACGACGCGAGCCCGGGTCCGGTTATGAAACGAGTCCTGCAAAAAGCGCTTATCACAGACAGATGGCCGCGATAGCCTGCGGGCGTCGCGCCGGCGGCACGTCGTCGCCGCCCGGCGCCGTCGTCACACGCTAATCGGCGCCGCCGCCGCCGCCCGGCCGCCGCGCCGCTGTCCGATTATCGAGAGCGTGTCGGAGCGCCGCGGGCGTCCGCCGGCCAGCTGACAGACAGCCGGTGACGTCACGCCGCGGGATTCCTGGCGTGTCGGCCACTCGGCGCCGCGCGGCCGTGGCGGTCTGGCCGCGTGCAGCACCCCCCAATCACACCGGCAGACCAGACGGGACCGGCGTGACGTCGGCGCCACAATGGCCGCTGACGTCAGCCGCCGCCGACCGCCAGACGGCCGCGCCGCTTTCGCCGCCGCGGCGGAGAGCCTGGCCACGCCGCTGCGGCCTCGCCGTCGCTGACGTCACCCGACGGAGGCCACCTTCTGCCAACCACCGCGTTGCAAATGGGCTGGGCGGCCGGCCGGCGCGCCGTCGGCGGCCATTCAGGGCCGGCCAGCTCCTCGGCCGTGAGCCGTGTCAGAGCCTATTGCCGCCTGCAGAGCCCCCAACAGCCTCACCGACCATCGCCCGCTGAAGCTGGGCTTCAAGGGATGACGAGCGTAAGCATCGTTTTCCTCGGCGTCAGGAGCAGTGTTCTACTCAAAATGTATTCGTGAGATTATAAAGGCCTGATAAATGTACCAATGTAGCAAATTGTGATCATGGCCAGTTGATAATTCCATATACCGTTGTCACAAACAGTGATATGGATACCTACTTACTAAAAAATTGTTTCTTCGGTAAATTATTTGTCTTAAAATTAATGCATATGGGAGTAAAAGGGTACCTGCTATTTAACTAGCTGACTAAGAGAAACTACGCTTGGGTTGCCGCTTTTTTTCCAAATGGAGGTCATCAAGCTGACGGAGATCCCGCGTTTGGAATGAAACGTGTTGCATAATGCAAGTTAAAGTGAATAAAAGTTGAACAGTAATGTGGCACAACATGAGCATCCATTTGTTTTTCTTTAACTTCTTGTGCCTGTGACCAACTAACACGTCTGCTGTATGTCATAGTTCAGTACTAACATTTTATAGACCAAACACAAATACGCTACTCAGCCCGCTGGGACCAAGCAACAACTGGTGACGGCAGCGCTGTAAATTTCCACACAAAAGAAAACGCTTTGGATAAGCATTAATTATATTTCTTCGTGGCGCCTCCTCCCTACTCAAACACACACAAACACCATTTAATGCGCATCCTGAGATTTGGTCAACTTCATCTTTGTATATTCAGAAGGACATGCAGCATTTGTGTACGGTTAGGGCATTCACGGTAAATATTCATACAAAGTACAGAATGAGGACGAAATCTTTCCGTGACTTAACCTCAACAATCAGAGTGCACCGGTCAGCACTGACCCACTGCTTATAGCAAAATTCTCCATCTGAGTTAATATCATAATCATACTCATTTTACACCAATTCCAAAAATACCATCACACGCTTCTCTCGTGCGCAGCCACTGCATCTTTACAGCATGCATTTGGCACTATCTGTCCTGCACACAACGCGATCAATGAGGTTATGCTAAACAGCGGCGCAGCCAGGATTTTCTTAAAAGGGACGACCTAAAAAATGTCATGAAACAGAGAACGCATTCGACGCGCTTCGTACGCAGATTTTGTTTTGTTTTGAATGGTGCAAATCTCAAAACTTGTTCCATCTGATGCATTTTTAGCCGCCAAGCGGAAGGGCGAAGGCCCGGGCTCCCGGACTCCCCAATGGCTGCGCCTCTGATGATCAGCCAATTGTTTGATGTCAGAAGATACAATCATTCGTTTTGCATTTGGTGACAAGACAAGCACACACACACGCACACACACTGTGCGTGCCGCTGCTGCCGGCGAACGCACAGCGTCGCAGAACACACGGACGGTTAACGGTATGCAGTGCGCTGGCTTTGTGGAGCCTGCATGGGTCTAGACAGCAACCTCCCATGATTACAAATACAAAATCTACAACCAGCTAGCTACACCTGATAACCAGGCCACCACGACACTCGAGGCACACAAACACGACGGCGCGTGTCGGGTCTCTCGACCCACGTATCTCGTGGCTCACTGCTTACCACGATATTAAGCTGGCTTTATGTTAGGGCCACCTTGCCACAGGTAAGAAAGCCAAGCCGCAAATGGAAATGTCCTGTAGAAGAAAGCGTTCCGCGTAATGTACTTGATGAGTTAGCCAAGATGCAATAATTAATATGTATTTGTGCAGCTCACCAATCAGTGCAGATGTATCTCCCTCTCCCCCTCCCCCTCGGCTAGATCGGGTGGCAGCACACTCATTTGGGCAAATTAGATTGCATATCTGATAGAAGAACCCTTTGATACCCTTTCACTTTGATGTGAAACAAATCTGGAAAGTAATATAATTATGGTTAATTAGCATATGATGGAATAGGAGAAACAATGATAGATAATACCTATCTTCCGAAATTTGCACACTGAGGAAACTTATCAGAGCTTATCATGAAATAAAAATATGACATTTTCACTGCCATCTGTCAAGGTCAGGTCAGGTGACCTAAGGTCACGATGTCACGGGGTCAAAATGTGAAAATGTAAAAATCCGAACAAGCTAAGTTCGACTCAATGACAACTCAGAAATGCAGATTTTTCCAAAACTTGAATTATTTTCCTTAAGTAGTTAAACATAATCACATAATGCAATGCCACGAAAATACCGGAGGCTACAACTCCGTGACTGTTGATCTGATCGAGCTGAAACTAGCCAGCTCGAGTCGGAGCAATATGTAACCCAATAATTATTTATTTTTATTAATTTCACGATACATGCCCTCCACGTATAGTGGCTGTTATGGACATATAGATGTAGTTATATCAAATTTGGAGAGATAGGGTGTCGATTTGCGTTTTTTACCGTTCGATCTGTCGTGGAATGCCCCAGCCACCAATTCGAAATATGTCGTTAAAAAATAGCAATAGTGTTAAATAAAGACACGAGACACGAGACAGGAGACAGGAGACAGGAGACAGGAGAGAGAGGAGACAGAGACAGAGACAGAGACAGAGACAGAGACAGAGACAGAGACAGAGACAGAGACAGAGACAGAGACAGAGAGAGAGAGTCGGCTCCCAGCCACAGCCGGGCCCCGTCGGTGGCCGTGTGGAGCCGGCAGCACCAGCCAAAACAAACAGTGTCGGCCGACGGCAGCGGCGGCAGCGGCGATAAACAGGCGCCGGCGAGACCGCACCGTCAACACGCCACTCATCGCTTTATTGGCCAATAGCGGGCCGGCGGCGCGGCGCGACGGCGAGGTGCCCTCACCTCCCTCCCTCCCTCCCTCTCTCCATCTCCATCTCCATCTCCATCTCCATCTCCATCTCCATCTCCATCTCCATCTCCATCTCCATCTCCATCTCCATCTCCATCTCCATCTCCATCTCCATCTCCATCTCCATCTCCATCTCCATCTCCATCTCCATCTCCATCTCCATCTCCATCTCCATCTCCATCTCCATCTCCATCTCCATCTCCATCTCCATCTCCATCTCTCTCTCTCTCTCTCTCTCTCTCTCTCTCTCTCTCTCTCTCTCTCTCTCTCTCTCTCTCTCCATCTCCCTCTCTCTCTCTCTCTCTCTCTCTCTCTCCCTCTCTCTCTCCCTCTCCCTCTCTCTCTCTCTCTCTCTCTCTCTCTCTCTCTCTCTCTCTCTCTCTCTCTCTCTCTCTCTCTCTCTCTCTCTCTCTCTCTCTCTCTCTCTCTCTCTCTCTCTCTCTCTCTCTCTCTCTCTCTCTCTCGCTACCCTCCAGGTGGTTCGGGGTCTGCCACCCACGGCAACACAGGAGAGGCGAGGCGAGACAAGGGGGAGAAGGAGGAGAAGAGATGGGAGGGGAAGGGAGAGAAATAACAGGAGACGAACAGGAGAAAAGAGATGGATAGACAGAGCCAGCGAGCGCGCAGGAGCAGGGAAGATCGCCACGCAAAGATCTTCGATGATGCGTGAGAGAACGGTACGTGTCCAGCGCAGAGCACAGGTGGCTCGTGGGAGGGTATGGTAAGTGACAGAGGCTACGCAAATCTAATCGGAGAGATCATCAGCAACACCTCCTGGACGGCCAATACACCAACCACGAGCACGGACGCCTTACATTGCTGCAGACAAGGGCATCTGCCACATCGGATGATTAACGATGGCTGCAACTAAGTGCACGGTACCTACATAATACAATCGTATTTGTCGTTTATGAGTAGTAGCTGGTGGACAACAGTACCACAGCAGCAACAAACAATATTAATAATAGCTCAAAACAATAGTGACAGCAGCTGCAGCCTGATTGTTGTGGCCACGACAACCGCTCCCGGTCACTGCTGCCCGGGCAGCTACAGTGGGCAACTGGTCACCCGGTCACTGCTGCCCGGGCAGCTACAGTGGGCAACTGGTCACTGCCACCCGGGCAGCTACAGTGGGCAACTGGTCACTGTTACCCGGGCGGCTACAGTGGGCAACTGGTCACTGCTACCCGGGCGGCTACAGTGGGCAACTGGTCACCCGGTCAGTGCTGCCCGGGCAGCTACAGTGGGCAACTGGTCACTGCTACCCGGGCAGCTACAGTGGGCAACTGGTCACTGCTACCCGGGCAGCTACAGTGGGCAACTGGTCACTGCTACCCGGGCGGCTACAGTGGGCAACTGGTCACCCGGTCACTGCTGCCCGGGCAGCCACAGCGTTAATACAACACGCCGAATCGCCAAAACCGGTTCAAGGATGTCGAAACCGGTGAATGAGTCGAGTGGAGTAGAGTGGGGAGCCGGGCGTCTGCTGTGGAATAGAGTGGGGACCGAGGGTCTGTTGTGGAGTAGAGTAGGGACCGAGGGTCTGTTGTGGAGTAGAGTGGGGAGCGAGCGTCTGTTGTGGAGTAGAGTGGGGACTGAGTGGAGTAGAGTGGGGACCGAGGGTCTGTTGTGGAGTAGAGTGGGGACCGAGCGTCTGTTGTGGAGTAGAGTGGGGACCGAGCGTCTGTTGTGGAGTAGAGTGGGGGCCGAGCGTCTGTTGTGGAGTAGAGTGGGGGCTGAGTGGAGTAGAGCGGGGGCAGAGCGTCTGTTGTGGAGTAGAGTGGGGCTGAGTGGAGTAGAGTGGGGACCGAGGGTCTGTTGTGGAGTAGAGTGGGGGCCGAGCGTCTGTTGTGGAGTAGAGTGGGGGCTGAGTGGAGTAGAGCGGGGGCAGAGCGTCTGTTGTGGAGTAGAGTGGGGGCTGAGTGGAGTAGAGTGGGGACCGAGGGTCTGTTGTGGAGTAGAGTGGGGGCCGAGCGTCTGTTGTGGAGTAGAGTGGGGGCTGAGTGGAGTAGAGTGGGGGCAGAGCGTCTGTTGTGGAGTAGAGTGGGGGCTGAGTGGAGTAGAGTGGGGACCGAGCGTCTGTTGTGGAGTAGAGTGGGGACCGAGTGGAGTAGAGTGGGGGCTGGTCTGCTGGCCGAGCGTCTGTTACGCGGGAGAAGATGGCAACAGATCGTCTGCTTGGGAAGAGGAAAAGATCGTCTGTCCGGCGGAGAAGATGCAGCCTGTGGCCAGACGGTGTGGTGGGCTGGCGGCGGCGGCGGCCGTGACGGCCCGTCACGCGTCTGGGGCCGCCGCCGCCGCCGACCAGCAACGACGCCGTAATTTTCCCAACAATGCTGTTCGGCGCGACGACACCTGCTCAAAGAATGTCTGCTGTGGCGGCGATCGACCCGATACGGGCGTACGCGGCGCAGATGCGCCAGATATAGCGCGCCGCGCCGCCTCTGTTGGTAAGCGCGCACGCATGCGTACAGACACAGACAGACAGACAGACAGACAGACAGACAGACAGACAGACAGACAGACAGACAGACAGACAGACAGACAGACAGACAGACGGCTGTGGGTGGGGAAGTGTGCGAAGATGTGGCAGACGGCTGGCGGCTAGACGCACGAACACCGCACACGTGACCCGGTGTGCGGTGTCACATACACACAGGATAGCCAGATGCCCACAGGCTTCGTCCATGTGCCTTGGCGCCCGTAATACAATAGCGACACAGGTCGCAAGCATACACGCATGGATTCATTCAGCGACCACCGCCAATCGGTCGTTGTGGCTTTACGACGCACTCAGCAGCTGAGGCCGCATGGCGTCGCTTGCCTCTCACCCTGACAGGAAGGGCGGGCGCCGCGGGGAATATCACCGCCAGTCAGAATATATGCATACATACATATCTACATGCAGATGTGTATGTGTATATATCTGCACGTCTACTGGCGACTCGGTTTATAAACACTCACACACACACACACACACACACACACACATCAACTTGGCCTGTAAACAGCGCTCCATGTTGACTAGCGACCGAGTTCATAAACGCACACATTAACTAGAACAGTAACTTCGGATCCAAAGCTTTGCAGAAGTTATTGGCGGAACAAATACGAAAGTTCGCGAATTAAAAACGTATTGGAGAGGTTGGCCCACATCTCGCAACATTAAAATACTTCATTGTAGGTGGGGCTGGGGGCTCGGGGGGGGTCGAATCCCTTCCGATACAAAATTCCATCCTTCCAATGATCGCATGCTACTTTCGTCGTTAATACGTATTGATAATGCAAGCCAATGAGATAACTGTGTGTGCTGGTCTGATGCCCGATATCTGAGTCCGAGCACGCGTATGGCATACATGCAGCAATGGACAACCAACAAAAACACGAAACACTTCAATTTTCCTCAGTCAGAGTCAAACTAACAACATGGAGGCACAGGGTTAAAATTATGGTTTTTCGCTAGGTGTGAGATGTCGAAACGAGAACAGTAGGATGTCGAAATTTACCATGGAATTAGTGTTATTTAAAACGCTTTTGATGTCTTAGACTAAAATTTGAGCCCATGGTGTAGGTCACATTATAGGTAATCCATTAGTATTATCCATCCATCCATCCATCCATCCATAGGTATAGGCAACGTGCGTTGCGAAATGTTTGTGTATTACTATTAATTACCGAGAGCATGAACATGATACTTATATACGAGATACTGTTAGAAAGGAGACACGAAGACTTCATAAGCACGCATCAAGGAGCAGGATGTCGATACTTCTTAGAGAAGGATGTTGATTGAGTGTTCAGAAAGTGGTATATTCCACCCTATTTCACGAATAATTTATCATTGTGGAGGCATGACTGAAGAAGATCTCTCACGAATCCAGGGGATCCAAGTCCTTATTTTCAAGACATATTTTCAGATTGAAGAGGGGAAAATGACAAATTAGCATTAGCAGGGTGCCACACCAGGAGAGTCCAGACCTCCGTCCCACCTGGGATCTCCAGTCATGAATGGACGAGAAAGCAGCACATGCGTTGGCCACGAGGAACTGTTCCCAGTGGGTACGCTTCTGGCGCGGGTCAGTGCAGTTGATGGCGGTGCAGTGGATAGTGGCTGGAAGTGTCCACAGTGAGACAGTGAGACAGTGAGACAGTTCGGCGGCCGGCCGGGACCTGGCACCCTCTGACCGCCAGGGTCGGGACACGCCGGCAAAATGTCCGCGATGTGTCCGTACCGTAGCCGGTCTGTTGCCACTGCAGGGCCAAGGTGGGATACAATAGGCAGATACACTGGAACAGCATCCATAGACAGCAGTGGTGGCAGCAGCCAGCGCCCGCCGCTGCTGCCACCACCGCGCCTCCGCATCGCTGCGCGCCGGCAGCGTTCCCGCAGGGCCTAGCCGTCGTGCGGGAAGCAAAACGGCGCTCCCGCTCTGGTCTGGCAGCGTTCCCGCAGGGCCTAGCCGTTGTGCGGGAAGCAAAACGGTGCTCCCGCTCTGGTCTGGCAGCGTTCCCGCAGGGCCTAGCCGTCGTGCGGGAAGCAAAACGGCGCTCCCGCTCTGGTCTGGCAGCGCTCCCGCAGGGCCTAGCCGTCGTGCGGGAAGCAAAACGGTGCTCCCGCTCTGGTCTGGCAGCGTTCCCGCAGGGCCTAGCCGTCGTGCGGGAAGCAAAACGGCGCTCCCGCTCTGGTCTGGCAGCGTTCCCGCAGGGCCTAGCCGTCGTGCGGGATGAAAAACGGCGCTCCCGCTCTGGTCGGCTTCCTGTTGTGGCCGGACTGTGACGCTTTGATTATCTTTTTAATATCAAACCGTCAGAGAGCGTTTCGAATGTGCCGGGAGTGTGGCGGCCCGGTCGTCGACACCGGCCAGCACGCCCACGTACGGCCGCGCCGTGCTGGACGCCGGCCGACCGCAGCGCCACTCTGCGGCCGCATCACACAATTAATGCACACTCGACACGCCCCTATTCCATTCGGCCGGCCGTGCCGGGCCGATCAATCCGGCCGAATCCCCGCGCGGCGGCCGGCGTACGCGGCCGCTGCGGTCGGTTTCCCTGGCTTTACGTCGGATGATTGGTCTCACCGGCTTTGCCACTTCCGGAGTGGGCCACCGCGGAAACGCCGGTGGCGCTGCCGGATGAGGTGCGGCCTGCCACACAATGGTAGCGCCGCCGACGGACCAACGTTTCAGACAGTTGTCTGCTGTCGGAACTCCGATACACGTGCCGGGGGCAGCTCCTGCTCAGTTGTGGACACCTCAGCACTCGCACACAGTTGGTGCCTCCCGCGGCAGCACATTGCTCAAAGTTCTCGCCGCCAAGAGTATTACTGTGCGTCCGTCTGCCAGACACTGCATCCATCCACACAGCAGAGCTATGTGCAAAACGCTCGGCGCACAAAGCAATCAAAAACATGTAAACTCTATTATAGCTTCGGACTCAAAATCATCGCAACGTATCACACCAACCGCGCAACAAAAACATCCCCAAAAACATCCCCTTACCTGGCAAATGGTCAGCATACTGGGCATACCTTCCGGCACAGCAGCCACTCGGTACCACTCGGGATACCCAGCCATCCAACCATCACAGGAAATGAACACGCAGACACACAAGCCAACAGCACATCATATCATATACTCAGGAAACGGCCGACATCACCGCCTGGTGGCATCACCGCCGGCAAAACCTCATTCTCACCCTGCACCCCAACTCAAATATATCATTCCCGGCACAAATTATCTGGTAAGGTATACCCAGCTTAAGAAGTCAGCATGCATAAATTCAAGGACGGGTCCATGAACTGTCATGTGAGGGGCACGTTTCCTCGGAGCGCCTTCGGCGAAAACATTCGTTGAGCAGGGAAGGGGCACTCGAGCATACTGGGCGTATTTGGCTTTTAAAAATCCATTCAGTGGAGGAGGAAGTGCACTCGAGCCTTCCTGGAGGGGCGCCACCTGTACACGGCGGGGTGCGTGCTCTCCTATGTATCCACCCCTGCAAGATTTCAGCACACGATCCTAGCGTTTAGCATACCAGTGTTGCAAGTGTCTTTTATTGATCACATTTTCAACATAATGTTCCACTCCGGCACGACCTTCTCGGGGGCCATCTTCCACTCGGACAACCCGACATCCAATGAACTTTAGGACTGTGGCGGTCAGCGCGCGCGTAATGGCGCCGAAAGTGAACTGTGTAATTACGGCCGAGCGCCGCGTGCAACGACCGGCGGACGGTGCGTGAGCCGCGCCGCAGCGCACCGTACATTAGTGCGACAGGTGGCAATTTGGCCCCCCCGGGCGCCGCGTAAATGGGGCCGGCCGGCCAGGTCGGACCAAAGCCGCGCGCTCCGCCGACCGTCGGCCGCGCCACAAAGCGTGCCCCAACGACCGCGTCCAGTGGAAAACGAGCCGGCAGCCGGCCATTCAGCCGGCCGGCGAGGCTCGCCCGACCAACTCGGAGGGGCCCCGCGCGCGCCGCGTCGCCGTGCACCGCCGAACTGCTAGGGGGAGGGGAGCGGCGACACGCTGCGACCGGCCCGAGTGACGGTCGGTCGGACGGCAGGCGCACGCGACGCCGGCCGGGCGGCCCGTTTGATGTGGCGGCCGGCGACCGGCTCGACTGACGACCCGCCTGACCTCGGCGAGACGTGCCGCCGCCGCCGCGTCTGGCGGCCGGCCGACGGGCCAGACTTAGCCGCACCGCCGCGCCGCCGCCGCCGCCGCCGCCACCCAGCCGGCTGAGCCAGCCCATTGTGCTGTCGCTGTGGGGCCGGGCCGGCTCGCGGCCGTTCTCGGAAGGCGTACCCGGCGCGGCCAGGGGGCGCTCCGTCGGAGTCGTCTCGGTGGCGCGGCCGTAAAACGCGGCTGCACCGGCACCGCTGCACCCAGCCAGGGTACGGCTGAGTCAGTGCCAGCTGGCCAGCATGTGCTGTATAAATATGTGATGATACTGAGCGCCCGTGTCGGCCGCCAGCGTCGGCCACAGACCCGGTCGTCCCTCTCTCCGCGGCTCGACAACGCCGCCCCACGCCGCCGTCCGTGCCGGCCGCTGCTCAAGGACGCCGCGCCACGCCGCACGTAATGGCCGTAATGAGGTGTCGCCGGCGCCGCGGCCGCGACACCACGACGCATCGCACGGCCGCGCCACGCCATCCGTCGCACGAGGGAGGGAGTGTGCAGCCAGGCCAAACAGTCCGTCCCAATGACATTTCCTTGCCACGTCACACGGAACTCGAGAAAAAAACACGCAAAATCAGGGCATCGCTACTAGCGGCGCGACGAACGAAGACAGACGGCGGCGGGGCGCGGCGGCAAAACGCGCCGCCTCGCCGCCGCCCGCCTGGCTGATGCGCTGGCGGGCGGGCTCGTCCAGACGGCGGCCACTTGGGGCGGCGCCGCTTTCGCCGCCACATCATTACGCTGATGAGTGTACCGTGCCACCGTGGAAGACTTCAGGGGGGACGACATGAGGAGCAGCTAGCGATGTGGGTGAGGTGAAAAGATACAGAGAACACAGTTGCTTTTGCAAGTCAAAGTTGGTGTTGCCAAAAGAAAGGAATGGTCGCTTCATGGGGAATATATAATAAATGTTGAGTTAGCCTTGTAGCTGAGAAGAAATGGTATCACAGCTGCAACACCAACACTACGGATCCGCAAATGCACTTAGACAAGTAGACACTTAGACAGGTAGACAAACAGACAGATAGACAAACAGACAGACAGACAGACAGACAGACAGACAGACAGACAGACAGACAGACAGACAGACAGACAGACAGACAGACAGACAGACAGACAGACAGACAGACAGACAGACAGACAGACAGACAGACAGACAGACAGACAGACAGACAGACATACAGACATACAGACAGACAGACAGAAACAGACAGACAGACAGACAGACAGACAGACAGACAGACAGACAAAGACAGACAGACAGACAGACAGACAGACAGACAGACAGACAGACAGACAACAGACAACAGACAGACAGACAGACAGACAGACAGACAGACAGACAGACAGACAGACAGACAGACAGACAGACAGACAGACAGACAGACAGACAGACAGACAGACAGACAGACAGACAGACAGACAGACAGACAGACAGACAGACAGACAGACAGACAGACAGACAGACAGACAGACAGACAGACAGACAGACAGACAGACAGACAGACAGACAGACAGACAGACAGACAGACAGACAGACAGACAGACAGACAGACAGACAGACAGACAGACAGACAGACAGACAGACAGACAGACAGACAGACAGACAGACAGACAGACAGACAGACAGACAGACAGACAGACAGACAGACAGACAGACAGACAGACAGACAGACAGACAGACGGACAAACAGGTGATAGACTGACAGACAGATAGACAGACAGACACAGGTAGATAGACAGCTGACAAAGAGATCATGGGCACAACGGGAAGGAAAGAAACGATGGCAAAATAATGAGGATGAGCAAGACACAACAATTAAATGCAAGGAAGCATGGGAGACCTGGGAACGTGAGCGGCTTCCAGATGTACTTGCGACATGAAATAGTTGCATAAAATGCATGAGAATGCAGATTACGTGTCTTGCGAAGTGAATTTACATGATAGTATCGGCAACAACGTTTCAACGTACAATACGTACACGTTAGTAATACCTGGCGTACAAGCCTAACAAAATCCCCAGAAGGAACGATTATAACTTTATATAATATTCAATTTCATATTTGGCGTGTTACTACACTTCAAAACAATTATTTTTGATTCAATTAGTGGCATAGCCAGGGATAGTTTCAGTTAGCCAGGAAAGTTTGCAACACTTGAAATTTTTCGGGGACACCCCAAGGAGATTATGCATAGTTGTTCAGTGCAAGGAAACTAATAAGGTTGTGGGGGATGAAGCTTATAAAGTAGTAAGTATTCAAAGGAAGGAAAATGATAGCCTATCATACTTTTATGTATATGTCAGAAATATGTGGAGTACAATTGCGGAATTTCATGCTGATATGTTGTCTGAAAAGGTAGATTTGGTATGCATACCTGAGGAATCGGATAATGAAATAATTTTTGGAGATAACTTGCAGGAATTTGAAGTGAGGCCTGAGAGCCATAATACAATATGGCCAAAACAACATAACATGCATTATACAATAATACAATGTCGTAAAATAGCATGGCTAGCATTTATGCATGGAGGATAGTTTTCTTCATTATCCATCATTGATTCACCTCATCATTAGCCTTTCCAAGGCCATGTAGGAATACTGCAACTATGATCAAGGATGATGTGACAAAGATTATCGGAATAGATTCAAGCGCCTGTGGACATTTTATTTCGTGAATTTTAACTCAGTGTTCAAATATGTCAGCTATCGCAGACTTTTAGTATGTTCGTAAAAATGGGTGCTGACCTGGGAAAGTTGACCTGGCCTAGCAGGTCACCTGTGCATACAAGATTATTTGTGGAGTGCATTAATAACTGAGACTTGGAGATACACATAAACAGCAATTTTTTTCAGAATTTCCATCCATGTTTTCAGCATGTTGTGTGACCGATGCCACCAGGCGTTTTTTCGCCCAATTTTGACAATTGACTTCATCTAGGTCACACTCTGCGCCGAGAGTATAAAACTGGGTACCAGTGTCTAACCTTATCACATATGATCAAACGTTTGTGATTTGGTAGCTCTAGATTAATTAGGGACAAGACGGTGATCGAAGATTCGTCGCCGTAGTCGGGCTCAGCGTGGTGAAATCGGCGCTGCGGATATGAACTGCAAAAGGTTCAATCTGTGGCAGGAGGACGAGTTCAAGAAGAAGTCGCATCTTTTAAGATTTGAAGAAGAGTCTGTCTTAGTCTTTCTTAATGTTCACTTTTCAGAGAAAAAGAAACGTCATCCCTTTCATAGATGGACGGAAATTGATGGACACGGAGCGAACCTCAAAACCAGTGCAACTATGACTGCCGAGGGCAGCATTTAAACCCGCGCAGCGAATCTCCCTCCAGTAAAAAGCTGAGTACCATCAGATCGTATCTCTGTCTGCACACAGAACTTGGGCGACTAAAACAAGTCCTGGTAAATTTATATTCGGACGGCTATTTCGACACACACATTGACAGAGACCAAATGCCACGTGGACAAGCACTCCATTAAACAGGAGACAGGACAAAACCACGGCACAAAAACTCGCATGGGACACAAAAACAAATGACATCTGCATACCAAATTGACGAGAAAATAATACGAGACATTAATAAAGGGCAGGTAACCCGTCCACCAGTCGATCGGATTCTGCCTGACCTGACCTGACCTGTCGTGTCCGCCCCACCGCCAGCATGGTCCGGCCGCCAGCTGACCTCGATCACTGCCGCGGGCGGGCCGGGTCGGCACCGCGCGTGCTGGCTGGAGCCGGCCGTGCCGCGCCGCTCATTACTAGTCATTATATTGTAATGGACGGTCGACACCGCACATTCCGAGCCCACGAACAAGCTCATTAATCAGCTGGTACGCTGACGTCACCGACGTGCGAACATCACGGCAGGCCTCCGCCGCTGACGTCACCGACGTGATAACATCACGGCAGACTGACGTCACTGACGTCACTAACGTGATAACATCACGGCAGGCCGCCGACCAGTCGTGACCAGGCAAAAGCCGGCCAGAGTGCGCCTCAGGGCACGGTGCGTGCTGCCGGTATGGCGCACCGCACCACACAATGAGAGGCCCACATCAGCAACATAAACACTGACCACTGTATGGTCGTGGTCGAGGCCGGACGCGTCCAGACACCCAACATTCCACATGGTCCGAGACAGCTCTGCAAGCACGACCCACCTTGCAGCGCCCGCTCTGCCCCCTCCCCCTCACCGACACGTGGAGCCTGCACTGACAGCACGAGCCATTGGGGGACGGTTTATAGGTACGTAGGCATTTGTGCAGCAATGTGGACGACATGCATAGGCAGTCTTACTGCACGTCTCAGCCACGGCCTGAGTTTGCCGAGCCGAGATCACCCACTGCGCTAGGGCTCCAGCTGAGGCCTGCTCCAGCTGAGACCTTCCTCAGCTGAGGCCAGCTCCAGCTGAGGCCTGCTCCAGCCCAAGCTCCAGCTCCAGCTGAGGTACGTTCCAGCTGAGGCCTGCTCCAGCTGAGGCCTGCTCCAGCTGAGGTCTGCTCCAGCTGAGGCCTACTCCAGCTGAGGGCTGCTCCAGCTGAGGCCCGCTCCAGCCCTAGCTCCTGCTCCAGCTGAGGCCTGCTCCAGCTGAGTCCTGCTCCAGCTCCAGCTCCAGCTCCAAGCGTGGCCCCAGGCCGGTGTTCCGGCCTGAGGCCGCCGGCGATGCACAGGCGCCGCCTGGCTGGGCGCCGCGCCACTGGCCAGCCGGAGGTGCCGCGACCGTCGTGGCGCACCCACGCTCAGTAGTAAGACGGACCATGACGCACGGAGACGCATGAGCCGGCGTAATTGCCGCCGGCCGGCCGTAAATCAATGTCACGGCAGCTAACTGTCTGCCGCTGCTGCAGCCAGGCATTCGGCCGGCTGCGCGGCACGGAGAGCGCCGCTGCGGCGGCTAACGGTCGGGGAAGGTCGGTGGTCGGCGAACGAGGTACTGGTGTCAGTACAGACTGCCACTCCACCCCGACCACAGGCCTGCCGCCTGACCTGCACCCGACCACAGGCCTGCCGCCTGACCTGCACCCGACCACAGGCCTGCCGCCTGACCTGCACCCGACCACAGGCCTGCCGCCTGACCTGCACCCGACCACAGGCCTGCCGCCTGACCTGCACCCGACCACAGGCCTGCCGCCTGATCTGCACCCGACCAGAGGCCTGCTGCCTGACCTGCACCCGACCACAGGCCTGCCGCCTGACCTGCACCCGACCACAGGCCTGCCGCCTGACCTGCAACCTCACTACAGGCCTGTCGCCTGACCTGCACCCGATCACAGGTCTGCCGCCTGACCTGCACCCGACCAGAGGTCTACCGCCTGACCTGCACCCGACCACAGGCCTGCCGCCTGACCAGTTGGCCCTCACAGCCTGCTGCCGTGTCGTGGACAGGTGACTGCGTCTGACCCTGAGTCCCCAGTCGTGACAGGCGTGTGTGCGCACGTGCTGCGGACAGGCCAAACAGCAATGCGATGCATCGAGTCGACTGGTAACGGTGCCGCGTCTGGCGGGCCTCTCAGCTGAGTCTGAGACAACGCCCTGCGGCCACACAGGCCGCCTGCACCGACCGCGGCGACACACGGCCCGTCCTCGTCCGCGGTCCGAGTGTCGGGCCCCTGTCCGGCTGTACTGGGACATCGTGACGACTGCCGCCGACAGCCCGCGAGCCCACTCACCACCGGTCGTGTCGGGCCCCTGTCCGGCTGTACTGGGACATCGTGGCGACCGCCGACCACTTACCACCGAGCCCACTCACAAGCCGCGACAGTCTGATTCCCGACCGTGTGATAACATAACTGGATTATGTAGTGGCTAGACGTCGTGCCGCCGCTGTCGATTGAGCTGGGTGGATGCAGATCGGTTCCCTCGTCTGCTACCTCCTGCATCCAACAATCTCAACCTGGTCCGAGCCGACATGGCAGGCTTACGAGCTAGTTCACTGCAGTTCGTCACATGGGTGGGCTCAGTGAGACAGAGGCGTATCACCTCTGACGGCGGGCCGACAGAGGCACACCGCCACCCCTGACGGCGGGCCGACAGAGGCGCACCACCGCCCCTGACGGCGGGCCGACAGAGGCGCACCACCGCCCCTGACGGTGGGCCGACAGAGGCACACCGACACCCCTGATGGCGGGCCGACAGAGGCACACTGCCACCCCTGATGGCGGGCCGACAGAGGCACACTGCCACCCCTGATGGCGGGCCGACAGAGGCACACTGCCACCCCTGACGGCGGGCCGACAGAGGCGCACCACCGCCCCTGACGGCGGGCCGACAGAGGCACACTGCCACCCCTGACGGCGGGCCGACAGAGGCGCACCGCCACCCCTGACGGCGGGCCGACAGAGGCACACTGCTACCCCTGACGGCGGGCCGACAGAGGCACACCGCCACCCCTGACGGCGGGCCGACAGAGGCGCACCACCGCCCCTGACGGCGGGCCGACAGAGGCACACTGCCACCCCTGACGGCGGGCCGACAGAGGCACACCGCCACCCCTGACGGCGGGCCGACAGAGGCGCACCACCACCCCTGACGGCGGGCCGACAGAGGCACACTGCCACCCCTGACGGCGGGCCGACAGAGGCACACCGCCACCCCTGACGGCGGGCCGACAGAGGCGCACCACCACCCCTGACGGTGGGCCGACAGAGGCACACTGCCACCCCTGACGGCGGGCCGACAGAGGCACACCGCCACCCCTGACGGCGGGCCGACAGAGGCGCACCACCACCCCTGACGGCGGGCCGACAGAGGCACACTGCCACCCCTGACGGCGGGCCGACAGAGGCACACCGCCACCCCTGACGGCGGGCCGACAGAGGCGCACCACCACCCCTGACGGTGGGCCGACAGAGGCACACTGCCACCCTGACGGCGGGCCGACAGAGGCACACTGCCACCCCTGACGGCGGGCCGACAGAGGAGCACCACCACCCCTGACGGCGGGCCGACAGAGGCACACTGCCACCCCTGACGGCGGGCCGACAGAGGCACACCGCCACCCCTGACGGCGGGCCGACAGAGGCGCACCACCACCCCTGACGGTGGGCCGACAGAGGCACACTGCCACCCCTGACGGCGGGCCGACAGAGGCACACTGCCACCCCTGACGGCGGGCCGACAGAGGCACACCGCCACCCCTGACGGCGGGCCGACAGAGGCACACTGCCACCCCTGACGGCGGGCCGACAGAGGCACACTGCCCCCCCTGACGGCGGGCCGACAGAGGAACACCGCCACCCTGACGGCGGGCCGACAGAGGCACACTGCCACCCCTGACGGCGGGCCGACAGAGGCACACCGCCACCCCTGACGGCGGGCCGACAGAGGCACACTGCCACCCCTGACGGCGGGCCGACAGAGGCACACTGCCACCCCTGACGGCGGGCCGACAGAGGCGCACCACCGCCCCTGATGGCGAGCGCCACCGCCACCGTCAGCCGACATCCGGCCGGCAGACGCTGGCCGTGACGCCCGCCGTTGGCAGCGTAATTGCTGACGGCCGGCGGTGGCGGCGCACTGATCGACACCAGACCGAGAGGCGAGGTCAGACGCCCTTAGGGCTCACACTGCCGCCGACTGGCAGCCGACAGGTGCCACGTGCCCATCTCCACCAGCTGAACAACTGGCAGCCGTCTTATATGGAAGCTGAACAAGCGCAGCTTCATCTGGAGAGCGTGCGCTGAACCCTGATCGGAACGCCATCGGGGCTGGAGACGACAAGCTGCTCGGCTCTGTTCGTGGAGGGCGTCGTGCTCCACCGTCGGCCGGCCTGCTGGTCTGCTGGTCGGCAGGGAGCCAGCCCTGGCTGTCACCCGCACTGCCACACCGCCGGCCTGCTGGTCTGCTGGTCGGCAGGGAGCCAGCCCTGGCCGTCACCCGCACTGCCACACCGCCGGCCTGCTGGTCTACTGGTCGGCAGGGAGCCAGCGCCGCCGCGCCGCAGCCCTGGCCATCATCCGTGGTCTGATGTCGGCGGTCATCCGTGTCCGATGGTCTGGCACGCCGTCCGACGGCACGGTGCCCTCGATGCGGTATCAGTGGCGGGCGGTGTATCACCACGGCCAGATTACACCACGATCAACCACACACAACCACCCACCCCGGACACCTCACCACGAGCAGACTACACTCATGCCTCGGGCACAACACCGCCGGGCGCCACTAACTCGGCCGCAGCCGTCAGACCGAGAGGCGCCATCGTGCGGCACCTGATCGCCCCACAGCAGCACACGCTGCGGGTCACGGCCGGGTACGAGCCGTCAGCGGCTGGACTTGCCGCAGATACTCACCAGTCAGCAGACTGTGTAGTGTTATACATATATATGCATGCTGTGTTATATATATATATATATATATATATATATATATATATATATATATATATATATATATATATATATATATATATATGTATAGTATCTGCGGCAAGTCCAGCCGCTGCCGGCTCGTATCCGGCCGTGACCCGCAGCGTGTGCTGCTGTGGGGCGATCAGGTGCCGCACGATGGCGCCTCTCGGTCTGGCGGCTGCGGCCGAGTTAGTGGAGCCCGGCGGTGTTGTGCCCGAGGCATGAGTGTAGTCTGCTCGTGGTGAGGTGTCCGGGGTGGGTGGTTGAGTGTGGTTGATTGTGGTGTAATCTGCCCGTGGTGATACACCGCCTGCCACTGATCCCGCATCGATATAAATATGCATATCCACACGTACATACACATACATGTGTATGTGTTCGTGCGTGCGTGTCTGGGTACTCTTCATTTTTGTTTGAATTGGAAAGCCATCTCCAACTGCTTGTCAACCAATCGTCGTGCTCGCAAACCGAACACCGATCGCTGTGGATTGAACAGAAATTGTACAAACACAAGGCGGCTTCAATCGAGGGCACGGCCAAGCCATTGCTTCGGACACGTACTGAAATCTCTAAGAATCCCGCAAATATGACCATATTTCAAGTGAAAACTTTATATGGTGTGGAAAGGTGGGAAAACAGGCGGCGGGTGGGGGTTTGAATTAACTTATATATCGATTCCTTACATATAAAGTTCCGCTTCATGTTTGCATCTCCAAGCTGGAGTGAGTGACTATCGGTTTTGTCAGGTTCAATTCAATATGAGAACATCGAAGCGTTTGTTGCTGCCTACCAATGCTCCCACGCATGCAAAGGACTAAATGGTTTCCTTCCGCCCAATTGCAATACATATGCCACTGATAGCAGAGATCGACTGCCATCCTCTGTCAGTCTCCACTCTACCGCCACTCTGCCCGCGACATAGAAGTCGACTCCCACCCTCTGCCAGTCTCCACTCTACCGCCACTCTGCCCGCGACATAGAAGTCGACTCCCACCCTCTGCCAGTCTCCACTCTACCGCCCCTCTGCCCGCGACATGGCAAGCGGCGTGACGCAGTCGCAAGGTGAGGGCCGAGAGATTGTGCTCCATTTGAGGTCACACTATTTGCACTCCCGCCATGTTCACTTCCAGACTCCTGACCTAAGGCGTTTTCAACCATGGTTAAAAAACGTTTCCTATACGAATCACTGAGCAGGCTACATGAAAGCGACAGTGGCGGTGGAGAATTTCCATACTGACCATGTCCTTCCGACTACACAACGACGGACCAACCTCATACCGGCCAAACAACGGCCGAACCACCCTATACCGACCACACGGCGACGGACCCACCCCATACCGACCACACAGCGGCGGACCCACCCCATACCGACCACACAGCGGCGGAGCCACCCCATACCGACCACACAATGGCGAACCCACCCCATACCGACCACACAGAGACGAACCCATCCCATACCTACCACACGGCGACGGACTCACCCCATACCGACCACACAGCGGCGGACCCACCCCATACCGACCACACAATGGCGGACCCACCCCATACCGACCACACAATGGCGGACCCACCCCATACCGACCACACAGCGGCGGAGCCACCCCATACCGACCACACAATGGCGGACCCACCCAATACCGACCACACGGCGACGGACCCACCCCATACCGACCACACAGCGGCGGAGCCACCCCATACCGACCACACAATGGCGGACCCACCCCATACCGACCACACAATGGCGGACCCACCCCATACCGACCAAACGGCAGTGGACCCACCCCATGCCGACCACACAATGGCGGACCCACCCCATACCGACCACACAGCGGCGGAGCCACCCCATACCGACCACACAATGGCGGACCCACCCCATACCGACCAAACGGCAGTGGACCCACCCCATACCGACCACACAGCGGCGGACCCACCCCATACCTACCACACGGCGACGGACCCACCCCATACCGACCACACAATGGCGGACCCACCCAATACCGACCACACGGCGACGGACCCACCCCATACCGACCACACAGAGACGAACCCACCCCATACCTACCACACGGCGACGGACTCACCCCATACCGACCACACAGAGACGAACCCACCCCATACCTACCACACGGCGACGGACTCACCCCATACCGACCACACAGAGACGAACCCACCCCATACCTACCACACGGCGACGGACTCACCCCATACCGACCACACAGAGACGAACCTACCCCATACCTACCACACGGCGACGGACTCACCCCATACCGACCACACAGAGACGAACCCACCCCATACCTACCACACGGCGACGGACTCACCCCATACCGACCACACAGAGACGAACCCACCCCATACCTACCACACGACGCCGGACTCACCCCATACCGACCACACAGAGACGAACCCACCCCATACCTACCACACGGCGACGGACTCACCCCATACCGACCACACGGCGACGGACTCACCCCATACCGACCACAGGGCGGCAGATCCACTCTATACCGACCACACAGAGACTGAACCATCCTACCCCGACCACACAGCGTCCGCCTGTCCGACCAGCCGGCCGGAAGGGGGGGGGGGAGCGACATGCCGTCATCACGGCCGCTTCTGCCCGAGCGGCGCCGGCCCTGCAGCGGCTGCAGCGGCTACAGCGGCTGCAGGAGCGCGGTCGTTAAGAGGTGCCAGCACGGCCGGGTCTCACCACTCTCGCCGCTAACGGGGTTTGGAGGTCAGACTGGCGCCGCCGCCGCCGCCGCCCCGACCGGCCGGCCGGCCGGCCGCCGCCGTCGCCGCCGCTGCCCGCCCGGCCGGCCGCCGCCGCCGCCGCCGCCACCGCTGCCCGCCCGGCCGGCCGGCCACCGACGCCGCGCCACCGTACTCCGGCGGCCTTGTTGGCCGCAAGGCCGGCGCGCTCGCGGTCAGACCAGAGCACGGCGGCGGCGGCGGCGCCGTCGCGGGTGTGCAGATGACGCACCGAGCGCGCCACAAGCGTGACGCCGCACACGGCCAGCAGGCTGCGGCCGACAGCCGGCGTCTGCCTCCGCTGTCCCGACACACCACCCATGCTGCTACTGGGCTACCTTGTCCAGTCTCACCAACCGTCCTCACTGCTCGTCCTCACTACCCGTCCTCACTACTCGTCCTCACTATCAGTCCTCACTGCTCGTTCTCACCACCCATCTTCACCCCATTATACTGTTCGTTCTCACCATCCGTCCTCACTGCTCGTCCTCACTGCTCGTCCTAACTACCCGTCCTCACTGCTCATCCTCACTACCCGTCCTCAATATCCTGCCCCAACGCATACCGTTTCCGAGCGCATTTAGGTAGGACTGGTCGGGTCTCAGTTCACCTCAGTCTCGGGTCACGTATGACTTAACTGCAACAGAACGACTACTTGCAAACAGCGTTAAACTGTTATTTAGCTGGGTTACGTGGGGTCGGTAGACATTGGAGATGCCACAGCTGGGAAAATTATATCCGGGGACCACAGCCATTTTCAAATTCCCGGGCTGGCCTCCGGTCTAAAAATGTGGCACCTCTGGTAGCCACATCCATATGCGAGCCGTCTACCGTTTCTGTTGTGTTTGGACATGGTCAGCGGGATACCTCATATCTTCACTTCAGGTCACGCTCCAGCGCTGTCGCGTCTACTGAGTCGCTGACCCAGTTATGACAAGTCACGCAAAGGCGGATAAAGGCGATCAACTTGAGGAGGGAGGATGCAAACGAGGTTGGGGAGCGACAGTGTTGAGTCGAACCAACAAATGTACCCAATTAAAAAGCCTTGGATTCAGAGAAATACGACGGAAAGAAGGAGCCAAGCCAGCGATGTCTTAACAAAATATGTGTAGAATTGAAAAAGCTGAGAACAACAATTTCTCCTTCAACTTGTTCGGCCTCGGGACATGACCTGGTTATCTCCCAATTTGTACCGCCTGGATCCGCTCCTGAGGTTACGAGCGGACGGCGGGACGAGTCAAGCGGCGCCCCACCGACGCGGAGCCGCTCGCCGGCCACCGTTGGGGTGAAACCGCGCGGCAGCACAACTGACCACCGACCGACCCCGTCTGGGTCGGCAGCGCCGGCCACAGCTGACCACCGACCGACCCCGTCTGGGTCGGCAGCGCCGGCCACAGCTGGCCCATTCCACCACAAATCGAAAAGTGAAAGGGCCAAAATAACACCCAATATGTTATATTTTGATGGAAATATTTGTGTGTGGTTATCTGATGCGCCGAATCCAGCTGTGCCATTTTTAGAAAGATCAGGTCAACGGTCAAGGAGTTATAGCCTCCGGCATTTCTGAGACGTCACCTCACAAGGGTGTCTTTTGAGGTCTTTAACTCAATGAAGAACAATCTGAATTGTGCAAAAGTATATATCAGTTAACTTACAATGACCCATTGCATCTTTTGGCCATTTCGAAATTTTCGTTTACGGGATATTTGAAATCGTGACAGCTTGACCTAATGTCACGTGACCTGCCTGACCTGACCTGACCTGTCTGCCCCACCGCCAGCATGGTCCGGCCGCCAGCTGACCCCGATCACCGCAGCGGGCGGGCCGGGTCGACGCCGCGTGTGCTGGCTTTAACTTTCGGGACAGTCGCAATGCGATTTGAAAAAGTGCAGAAATGAAGTTCGATATCTTATATTTTGAAGCAAAAAATATAAAAATAGCGTTTTGCTCCTAAAACACCACATATCCGTTCAAAATTAGGCATGCATGGTTGTTTTTGCGCTAGTGTATCGTGGCTTGTATAAATATGAATTTAGAACGGTATATTACTGAAATGCAAGACTTTTGACGTCCGAGGCACGTGATTGGATGATCATGTTAGTCATCTGATCTTGAATGCTGTGTTGCACAAGTGTTCTAACTCGTGAGGTCAAGGGTTAAACAAAATGGAAGACATGTTTCAATTGTGGTAGTGGATGATTTATGAGTTACACCTTACCATGAATTACAAGGAGAGGGAAGCATCCACAACATACCAATCACATTCAGATAACCGAGAAACCATTCTCACAACCAATTATTGCTTCGCGAAAATACAAATCTTCGAATGTAGTGGAATATCAGGAAGGGCACCAACAAGGGGTGGCACCGTGTTTGGGAGCCCGGTGCTCACTGCTCACTCTCGCTGAACGTGCTGCCTGTTAAGCGAGGAAATTTCTGAGGGTGTCGGACGCAGTCAAGGCGAAAGCAAAGTTATTTTATGAGTCGGACCAGATCAGCCGGATGTGTTTCGGCAAGACCGACCGTGTCACGGTGCGACAGGTTGATGGAACCAACAGTAGAGTTCAGAAAAGGATTGCTTTGGAAAATTTGTGTGAGATATGTGATCTATACAAGCAGAACTCTGAAAACCCTCGCACCGGCTTCTTAACCTTTGCTGCCCTTCGTCCGAAGCATTGCGTCATGGCAGGCAGCAGTGGGACACACTCGGTGTGCTTGTGCACTTATCATCAAAACCCAAAACTGCTCATATCCGCTCTCGGCCTCCCCGGTCTCAAATACCGTAGCCTCCTCGATCACGCTGTATGTGGCACATAAAACCGTGATTGCATGATGCACAACTGTGAAGAGTGCCCTGGTGAAGACAGGGTGATGCACTTTCTGCGGATTATCCTCGCGGATAAATCAGAAGAGAGTGAAAGTGATTTAGCCCCAGATGATGACGTGGATAATGAGATTAGGTACAAACAGTGGATGAGCACGCGTTGTCGGTGACCTTAACACGAGCACGAGCACGCGTGGATGAGCACGCGTTGTCGGTGACCTTAACACGAGCACGAGCACGCGTGGATGAGCACGCGTTGTCGGTGACCTTAACACGAGCACGAGCACGCGTGGATGAGCACGCGTTGTCGGTGACCTTAACACGAGCACGAGCACGCGTGGATGAGCACGTGTTGTCGGTGACCTGTTGTCGGTAACACGACACGAGCACGAGCACGCGTGGATGAGCACGCGTTGTCGGTGACCTTAACACGAGCACGAGCACGCGTGGATGAGCACGCGTTGTCGGTGACCTTAACACGAGCACGAGCACGCGTGGATGAGCACGCGTTGTCGGTGAAATATGATCGTACATTTTGATATGCTGACATTGGGGCAGACATATATCGCATGAGGTGAATACATTTATATTACTTTTCTCCTTACAAGTGACAATCTATAAATTCACAAATCACCCCTGGTCGCTTCTGAATTTCCCAAAATAGCATTGGGGACGAGTGGTCTAGGGGTAAGATGCTCGTCTCACAATCGAAAGATTGTGGGTTCGAGTCTCACCTGTCGCTACCCTTCGCCCGCGACCAATCGGCGTGAGAGATTGGCGACGCTACATGACTCAACGGTCGACGTGTCGTAAAACCAATAGCCAACCAACCAACCAAAATAGTATTGTGACTGTCTCGAAGGTAAAACTAGGTCACACTATCTTAGGCCACAAGCTCACGATTTAGAAAAAAACGCGGGAACAAAAATTTCGAAATTGACACAAGATGCAGTGGATCATGACGAGTTTAGTGATATATAGCTTCGTGCAATTTGTGATACTCTTCATTGAGTTCCAGGTTTCCAAAGACATGGTGACCTATAAAAATGTCCGATGCTTTAACTCCTTAACGGTTGCTCCGATCTTTCCCAAAATTTCACAGCTGGATTATAGAGACAAACAAACCCTATATAATTTTGTTTCATTAAGACATAGAGTAATTTAGTCCTTTAACTTGTCGATTTTTCGTGGAAAGGGACACCTACCTCAATTCGGATACATTTCTGCCATTTGTTTAACCCTTGGCCTCACAGCGAGTAAGAACACTTGTGCAACACAACACTCAAGATAAGATGACTAACATTCTCATCGCATCACTTGTCACGAACACCAATATGCTTGTATTTCAGTAATATACTGTTCTAAACAAATATTCAAACAGGCCACGATAAACTAGCGCAAAAACAACCGTGCATGCCTAATTTTGAACGGATATGTATATTTTTAAGGGCAAAATCTTATTGTTTTTTTTTTACTTCGAAAGACAAGATATCGAACTTCATTTCCGCACTTTTTTAAATCGCATTGTGACTGTCCCGATAGTTAAAGTAGATCACGTGACCTTATGTCAGGATGTCACGATTTCAAATGTCCCGTAAAAGAAAATTCCGAAATAGCCAAAAGATACAGTGAAGTATTGTGAGTTCACCGATATATACTTTTGCACAATTCGGATTGTTCGTCATTGTATTAGGGACCTCAAAAGGCACCCTTGTTTTGTGACATCTCAGAAATGCACAAGGCTATAACTCCTTGACCGTTGACCTGATCTTTTTAAAAATGGCACAGCTGGATTCGGCTCATCAAATAACCCCACACACATATTTTCATTAAAATATAAAATACTGGGTGTTATGCCCTTGTCGATTTGTCGTGGAATAGGCCAGCTACGATGCACGCCGGCTGGTGGTACCACCACCAGCACCGGCACAGCCACCGTCGGCACAGCCACCGCCGGCACCGCCACCGCCGGCACCGCCACCGCCACCGCCGGCACCGCCACAGCGTCCGCTGCCACCGCATCCGCTGACATTCTCACCACGGCTCTCGGCAAACCTAAACAAACGTCGTAACGGCGCCGTGGTATGGCAGCACCGACAGCACCGGCGGCGGCGGCGGCGGCGCGCGCCACAGCGTAGCGTCCATTCAGCCGACGCGGTCCTGCTCCGCGGCCCATCACCAGGCCGGCGCACCAACAGATCGCTCTCACGCGCGCACACACTCCGCACGTGCAGGCGCAGGTGCCGGCGGCACGCGATCCTGCACAGGTCCTGCAGGGACCGCGGGCCGCCGCTGGCATCGGCCGCCCGCACAACCATAGACATTACATGTCGTTTCGATCCGGATGAGGGACGCGTCGCCCGGACAGGCGGCACCACGGGTGAACATCAGCCACCACGGCCCGGGTGCTATTTGGTCGTGATTGCAGAGTGGCTGCCTTGCCGGCTCGCTGACGGCCAGCATTATATCAAGCGGGCACCGCTCCGGCGCCGGCGCCACACTCACAATTCCAACCCCCACCCCACCCCACCCCACACACAAGCGGGCTCCGCTCCAGACGCAGCCGGCACCACACTCACAATTCCAACCCCCACTCCACCCCACACACAAGCGGGCTCCGCTCCAGACAAAGCCGGCGCCACACTCACAATTCCAACCCCCACCCCACCCCACACACAAGCGGGCTCCGCTCCAGACAAAGCCGGCGCCACACTCACAATTCCAACCCCCACCCCACCCAGCCCCACCCCACACACCAGCAGGCTCCGCTCCAGACACAGCCGGCGCCACACTCACAATTCCAACCCCCACCCCACCCCACACACAAGCGGGCTCCGCTCCAGACACAGCCGGCGCCACACTCACAATTCCAACCCCCACCCCACCCCACACACACAACGCGCGCACACCCGCCATGCTGTGGAATAGTCGTGCCGGGGATTGCGTTAATCGCAGCAAAAACGTGAGGCGTATCGCGTGCAATCGTAGCAGAGACAACCCACCAGCTTGACCGGCCGTTTGCTTGCCTTGGATCGACCGCAATGGAGACATTGAGAACAGAGTAGCACTCACAGCACTGGCTGGACACGTATGACACACAGCGTGAAGCAGCCGTCGGCAAAGCTGAACAAGAGCCCGGATCCTGCCTGGTACACGCGGCCATCAAAACGTTTCGCAACGTTCATGGAAAAACAAAGTGTGTCGGTCACCGGGACGCAATGTGACTGCGGCACGCTCACAGCGCAGAAGCCGCCGTGCCGCTGTGTCATCGCCGGGCTTCCCGGAGCCGTCGCTGTTCTGGCATTCACACCGCCTCTGGAGCTATCATGGGCTTGACTTATGGCACATTCCGCTGTCAGCAGGGTCTCGTCAGGCACGCTAGCTGGGGCCATGCTCACCGCCCTCGGGTTATCGCCGCGGTGCCGCTCCTTCGCTGAGTTACTATTCATCGCCGCTTCACCGTTACTGCGGGGGCCGCAGTCTGGTTGGTTCGGATGGTGGTTCCGCAGTTGCCAATGGGCGCGGCTATCCAGTCAAAATTATCTAGAAGAGGCCCCGACTGTTAGGCTAAAGAGAATTAACTATTGTCATGCTGAAGCATTACTCAGAGATACAGTCCCTATTGCATGGCTGAATTTGAACTCATCGCGTACGGTTGTAGAAGTCGATGTATATCGGACGGTATGTAGAAGTCGATGTATATCGGACGGTATGTAGAAGTCGATGTATATCGGACGGTATGTCGATGTATATCGGACGGTATGTCGATGTATATCGGACGGTATGTCGATGTATATCGGACGGTATGTCGATGTATATCGGACGGTATGTCGATGTATATCGGACGGTATGTCGATGTATATCGGACGGTATGTCGATGTATATCGGACGGTATGTCGATGTATATCGGACGGTATGTCGATGTATATCGGACGGTATGTCGATGTATATCGGACGGTATGTCGATGTATATCGGACGGTATGTCGATGTATATCGGACGGTATGTCGATGTATATCGGACGGTATGTCGATGTATATCGGACGGTATGTCGATGTATATCGGACGGTATGTCGATGTATATCGGACGGTATGTCGATGTATATCGGACGGTATGTCGATGTATATCGGACGGTATGTCGATGTATATCGGACGGTATGTATCGAGGATTACGACGGTAGCGATGTATATCGGACGGTATGTCATTATTGTCGATGTATATCGGACGGTATGTCGATGTATATCGGACGGTATGTCGATGTATATCGGACGGTATGTCGATGTATATCGGACGGTATGTCGATGTATATCGGACGGTATGTCGATGTATATCGGACGGTATGTCGATGTATATCGGACGGTATGTAGAAGTCGATGTATATCGGACGGTATGTCGATGTATATCGGACGGTATGTCGATGTATATCGGACGGTATGTCGATGTATATCGGACGGTATGTCGATGTATATCGGACGGTATGTCGATGTATATCGGACGGTATGTCGATGTATATCGGACGGTATGTCGATGTATATCGGACGGTATGTCGATGTATATCGGACGGTATGTCGATGTATATCGGACGGTATGTCGATGTATATCGGACGGTATGTCGATGTATATCGGACGGTATGTCGATGTATATCGGACGGTATGTCGATGTATATCGGACGGTATGTCGATGTATATCGGACGGTATGTCGATGTATATCGGACGTATGTCGATGTATATCGGACGGTATGGATATATGACGGTTGAGAAGTCGATGTATA